>NKCL01000105.1:0-91794 GCA_003947005.1 Fusarium floridanum | reverse complement strand
GATGTCGGCGGGGGTAGCGGGGCGGAAGATGAGAGACATGATGGAGGTGAGTTGTGAGATTTGGTGTTTGGTGTTGAGAGTTGCGTTGGTGTATGAGGTTGGGTATGTGGTGTGTTTTCTGAGGTTGATGATATGCTCGATGAACTTGAACGCTTGCTATGATATTGAGGATAAAATACGAGTATGAACAATGTAAAGCTGAGTTGAATTGATATAGATTGGTGCTTTCGAGGTGAGTCTGGGTTATCTTCAATTAAATCTTTTCAACTTTTTTAGCCCCGACAACGGAGACGGCTTTAACACAAGTAACCATGTTAATACCCGGGCAACACGCCCTTGCGCTGACAAAATTGACAATTTTTTGACATTGGCGCCAAATCCTTCTTGACATTTTGAGTCTAGAATATTCTTTGCGTTGCCACTTCATTCATGTTCCAAATGACTACCACTAGTGTTGTTTCAGTGTGTGAAGTGAGATTTCGTTCTATTTGTAACGCCTACGAGTTTATCTGTTTACAACGCCTAGCTAAAAAATGTTGTGTGTGCTTCCTGTATGATTGTGATGATTGTGTATAATAACCCTGAAATGCCAATTAAATAAAGGAAATCAAGAAAGTTGCCCAAAAGGGAAATGACAACAAATCGCAATGTTACCTGGATCAGTTCTCAAAACTTGCCCACGTAGCATCACATTTGTTATCAAGTCGAAAGCTTCTGCCAGCGAGCAGCGCTATACTCATGACCCTGGTTCGTAGTGTCCTCTCCAGCCCGGTAGGACATGAGGTCCGTCCTCTCCTGCTCTGCCACCTCGGCTGCCTTGGCCTCGCTCGCGCCTGCGCGGCGCTGTCGGAGCCAGTAGAAGGCTAGGGCGCTGATGCCGACTGCTGCGGCGGCTACGCCTCCGCCGTAGACGGCTGTCTTGGTGCTTGTGGGGAGGGCTTCCCACTTTTCGCCGGTTGTCTTGTCTGCTTCTTCGGGTTTCTTGTGGAGGTTTTCGTAGGCGGTCGAGTTGCCCCTGGATGAGTCAGTGGTGATACTTGGGGTTTGGGTGAGTTGGGGGCTTACTTGACAATCTCGATGCTCTTGTAGCTGCCGGACTTGTCGCCGTAGACGTATTCCTTGCCGGTGCTGGCATCTTCTACGAGAACAGACTTGACGTACATGCTGTAAGGACCCTTGTCGTACTCGGTATCTGTACCTGGTCAGCATCATGTTCATCTTGTTAGTTGAATCGAGTCACTTACCACCACCAGCCCATTCACGGGTTCCCTCAGGCATAGTAGGATCTCCAGCAGCCCAAATACCAATGCTCAACCGCATAGGAGTCTGGGGATAAGCCTCTCCAGCCTTGGCATCCGCATAGTTAAGGGTTCGCACAACCTCGCCATCAATATACCAGTTCAACTGGTCCTTTGTCCATGTAGTGGTATAGTTGTGATAATCCTCCTGCATACCGTCCTTCATATAATGCCATCCCGCCTGGGTAAAGTCCTCAACACCCTTTCCGTAGTAGTTTGTCGAGGCGTGCGTGTCATTTGCACCCAGAAGCTCCCAGTCAACCTCATCAAGGTCATCACTCAGCCACATCATGGAGCTGATGATTCCCTTTCCGGGAGCAGCCTTCATATGGAGCTCGGTGCGACCAAAGAAGAAGTAAAAGTTTGTGCGGATGGTAGGTGAATCGCCCTGCTTCTTCACCGAGAAGATGGCGCCGTGCTCCTCATCGTAAGGAACATCGCCGACGATGGTCTCCCAGAGGTCGGCTGAAGGAGTGCTGCTAAAGTTCCAGCGATGCGTCGTGCCAAAGGCTGGGTTGGGATCGCAGTCGGTCTGGTTGAGGGGGTTGCACTCGGATGTAGTCTGGGCGGCCGCGAGACCGAAGATGGCTGCGGCCGGGAGAATGTAGCGGGAGAACATTTTGAAGTGACAGTATTGAAGAGGATTTATTTCGTGACAATCGGGAAAAGGAGTGAGAATAAATGTTCTGTCGCAGTCAAGGAGTGGACGAGCTAGACTGAAACGCTCAAGAAATAAGGAGTGACAAAATGAATAGCAAACAAACAAACGACAGAAAGTTAAAAAAGAAGAAACTCGTCTACTGAGACGCGTCAGAGGAGCAAACAGGAGAAGTAGAAATGTAGGACAGAAAGGAAAGACAGAGAGGAAAAGGAGAAGAAACGACGGGGAGGGACCGTGCTGTGCTGGGGAAACTCAGGAGGCCATCTCCAACTCTGGAACAGGCACTTGGAAGATCCCATGAGCCCTGCAATTTCAAGGGTTTTTTTTTCCGCCTCCTTGACCCGCCAAGATCAACCACCGTCGGACGGTGTGTCACCATTAAACTCCACTTGGAGACATCGTCAAGGTCAAGCGGGAGAGGCTTGCCGGGGTGTTTACATGGTTTCTTTCTTGAGAAATAGAGATTCAAAGACGCGCCACTGGTTTTTTTTCTGCCGCGCGTCTGTTGGGTTGGTGTTTAAAATTAGTCGTCCATGTTCCCTGGATTTTGTCAAGGGAACTGGGAAATCGAGCGGGATTAACGACAAGGGTTCTTCTCCACTTGGGACGCTTGGTTCTCTCGGCAGGGGTGAGTTAGCTTGGTAGCATGAAATAGTGGTGCAGAGTTGATTGGTGTACGGCATGGGTGTTGTGTGGGTATTTGTGTCTACCCCTTGAATGTTCTGTTACAGGGGTGTTTAAAGGAGACACAAATGGGTTGATTGCTTTTGCTTGACTTGAGTCCCTTCCATTGAGTTTCTTCGGAGAGTATTGGCCCACGTGGTCGGCATGGTGCTGAGATGCATTGACATTTTTTGTTACAATGAAGGAGCTGAGGATCACAGTGCTACGACAGGTCGAGTCAGGTGATGGGGGAGTAAATGTTTGCGAGGACATGATTTGACTCGTGGCTTTGAGTAAGTGGTTGTTGATGATGCATTGTACCTTGCAGTAGAGGTCATGATGACTGGAAACTGGCAAGTGGGACTTATCGCTAGAGAATAAAGTCACTCAATGATTTGCCAACACTGGATGTTTGTCCATGGTGTTGATGGGATCGATCCATCTGCCGCGACTGTCAATGCTGCTAAGTGGGTGTGACAATATCATCATAAGACTAATAACTGTACTTCATAACTTCATACTCTGAACTGCCGTAATATCATCACCCGTCAATTGCTTATCGTCTTCCCGTTTCACTCATGCCTCACGCCTGGGCCTTGAGCTTGGCAATCCGCTTCTTAGTACCATCAACAATCACATCCTCATCGTAGATGGACAGCACACTCGGGTGTTTGTTAACAGCCTGAGCCCACTTGTAAAAGTTGGGAGCCTCCTTCTCAAGAGCAGAGAGGAAGCTGGCCGAGACGAGGCCGTGCTTGCTCAGGGTGAAGAAGCGGATGACGAAGGGCGCGACGATTGCCTGTTTGCTTTGTTAGCTGTGGTACACGTGTGGATGAGTCGACTCTCACCTCGGCGAATGTGAGCTTTGAGCTGCCGTTGAAGAAAGGCGCGGCATTGGAAAGAAGAGGCTCAATCTCCTTTACAATACTAGCGGTAGCATCCTTGACCACCTCCTCGCCACCCGCAGAGTAAGTGAGCTTGAAGATATGTGACTGAACTTTGGAAGACCACGCATCCGTAAAGAAGTTGATCCTCGCCCGGGTGAGAGCACCATCCGACGACGCAGGCAAAAAGTCGGATGGGTACGTGTCGGCCAGGAACTGAGCGACGATGGCAGACTCGGTGATGATCTCTCCGTTGTAGGAGATGGAGGGGACTAGACCGCGGGGGTTGATCTTGAGGTACTCGGGGGTCCTAGGGGTGTCCAGGTCAATGATCTCTTCCTTGTAGGAGAGGCCGAGTTCCGCGAGGGTGATGTGAGCCCTGTGAGCGACTGGGTTCGTTCAGTACATGTCCCGGCAAGATACTGGGTCTTCTTACAGGGGCACCGATGGTTGGTGTAGAGAATAATATCCGCTTGAGCCATGTTTGCGTTGCGTTGTATGACTGATCACTGATCAAGAACTGGGTTATCGATCTGGGGTAGACGTCTAAAGATGGCACAACTCCACACATAAATAGACCTTTCGCCTGGGGACAGCATTATTAATTCAACCGGGTCTTTCGGGCACGTCTTTGATTGCACCATCGAGAATGCAGGGTCATGATAGGGTAGGTCCAACACTATCGGCTGTGGCACCCGAAGATGGGAAGGTGAAGGAGAGGAATTGCGTCATTTTGAGAGGGTGGTTGTGAAGCTGAACATGTTCTTTTACTAAGTTAGTAAGTTACTGCTCTTTCTTTGTCGACTGAAGCTGTCACTGTGTTTTATTTGTTATCCGCCGTAGCCGGATCTATGGCGAACAATAAGATTACCAACATGGGCATCAACCCTTGTTACGACTATTTTTGGGGTCTGGCGACTTTCGCTTGAAGAATGGGCTCCCGCCATGTGGGCTGCTGTGCCGCTTTGTGGGAGTGCGGATCGAGATTAGTTAGAAGCGGTATGGCTTTTGTCTACCGCAATTATTATTATTAGTCTGCGACTTTGCGTGAACGCGTCTGAGAGCTTGGATATCTTGAGAGTCATCCTTGGATCGGCTTGAGAGTTGGTGCCACTTGACGCGTTCTACGGATCTACAGGGTAGGACTTGATCGGGGCATTGGAGCGCATTTCCCTGTTGACATGCGATAGCCAAAGCTCGACCTGGTTCACAATGTCCTCCTCAGAAACCCTCGACTTTGTCGCTTCGGTTACCGTAGGCAGGATCTCAAAAGCCGTCCTCACTCGCGTCTCGACGCGCTCCTTCAACACGATCAAACTCAACAGCCACCCCGAATCTCTGAGACAATTTGACGAGGTCTTTTCAGACGAGACAGTTCGAGATTTAGTCAGAACTATTCGGTATGATGTTGTTCTCCCGGTCGTCAGCGATAAGCGTTTGCGGAACAAGTTCCAGAGTAGTAGAGAGGCTGCAGAGAACTCGCGCGTTTTTACGCAGGCTATTGTTGCGCTTTTTAAGCGATTGAGTTTTTGGGAAGGGAAGGGGGGTGTTAGGTTGGGTTTGACGGCCACTTCGCCTTCTGATGATGCGATATTGCGTACTGGGAACCTCCGAGTGAAGCCACAGAGGAACTCGTTCAAGTACGTTAGTATGGAGACGAGCGTCCTTCCGCCTGGAGGCCTTCCACCTGTCTCGTGCATATCCTTCCTTGATATACAAAAGTTTGACTCTAGCACTGGGGACAGCAGTGGCCGGAGGCTTCATCCTGATGCCCTCAGTGTCATGGCGACCGCCCTTCCTTGCCTCGAGCACACCATCTGGGACTTGTACATGCCGCCTCGCCGCATGCCCGCTCAGCGAAAACAGTTCAAAGCCGCACTCGCGAATGCATTGCTGCAGCCGGAGTACGCTTGTCTAACCACGCTGACGACCCTTCTCTGGGATCCTGACCTGCGGAATGAAGAGGCGATACTCGTCCCAGATGACGAAGAGGATCGTCTTAGCGTTGGGATACGAAGGATCTGTGAGCTTCCGACACTCGTTTCGCTTTTTCTCTGGGGAAAATGGTGTTTATCGCATCGCGCTTTTAGACGCTTTGGTCCCTCGGTGAGGGCTGTGTTTGTCGACATGTCCATGACGACGCCGGATGGAGGATGGCTGCTCGACATCTACCCTGGATCCACGGAAGAGGAGTACGACGTAGAGTCAGAATTCGACTCTGACTCGGATGATCAAGGTGATACTCTGCCTAATATTGACTCTGAAAACTCGGATGTCGAGGATCGTCTTCCTCGGAGAGCGGAAGCCATCGCGAACCAAGACTTGCCCGATAGGCAGATACGGGAAGTACCAAATCTCGAGACTTTCGCCCCTCTCGTGACTTCATTTACACAAGCCGTAGCCAACTCACCCTCCTCATCTTGCCTTGGATTCGCTGAGATGAGATTCTCAACCGAGTTGGCGTCGATGCAGCTTTGTTACCGCGGCGGCATTGGGGGGGAGGACCCGAGACTTGGTGCCCTTCCCGACTTTGCGCAGAGGATTATCAGGGCGGAGAAAGTCGACACAAGGAGATGGAGATTCGATGCTTATGGTGGAATCACGGCGTCTGGGTGGAAGATTCCTGTCGCCATGTGGGATGCGATGGAGAAGGTTGTGGGAGCTGCACACATTGAGACCAACGTTGACAGGATGGAGAGGGATTGAGACGTATAAAACCCTACTAGAAAGGAGGGGTTTATCAATGACTTCGAACCGTAGTATACATTCTTCCCTTTGCCTTTCTTGAAGAGGTTGTTCCTGGCAAATTGGACCCCCAAGCCGACCTCACTAGAAGTCATGGTGGGTGATGGCACGCTCCAGTGAACAATTCCGGGGCTTATAATAGCCTTAGGAAGAACAAATACAAGAGTCTACAGTCGTTAAGAAGATTCCGTATTGTGTTCTACAATACTTCAACAGATAGTTAGCAAAGCTTTAGATCAGCTCGGCCTAATAAAGCGGTCAGAATTAATCCTCCAGAAGAGCTTCAAGAAGACAGACACTTCAGTTAGCATACATTAATGCGACCTTGTTGCCTTCTGGCATGTTCATCCTCAGCAGATATGTTACTCACAGTTACTTGTTGGCTTCCAAATGCGATAGAGCAGTCACAAGCTCACGTGATACCCTTTATCGCAGCCCAAGACGAAAACCTTGGCTGAGATGAAGAAAGACGAGTCCTCGAGGAACTGAAAACCCGGGGACCATGCTGTTTAGGCATTGAAATCGACACGGGTTTCGGGGCCTTCGACGGGCCCGAATCCGCGGTAACAAGCAATGCACGGACCCAACCTACTGCTATTTTCAACGTCAAGGCTCTGTGACATCCTGGCCGAAGATGAAATGTGGAGTCTCCTCAAGGCCCGGCGTCCCTGTGGGATGGCATCTTTTAATGTCTTGGGTGTTTTTCGGGTTGCCATCCGAATCATGGCTGCTGTGGGCGCATTTTTGGACGGGCTATACTTGATAGGACCTTGCTGACGAGGTCGGTTTGTGGTCTCGAACGTGTGGTAGAGGGGGACACGGGGCTATGGTGCTTTCTTGATGTGGACTATTTAAGGGTTGAAGCTCCCTGACTGTGGTGATTTAGATACTGAAGTTGATACTGATAACCTCGAGCATCTTTCTCACTCTTTTATACTATCTCAAGAACGGCTTCCTTTCTGATCCAGCAACTGGCTTTCACTACCGTCATCTGTTCTGTTCTACACCTTGCTTTCAAAGACACCAGTCCCTTGAACCATCTACCACTTCCCTAATCATGTACCGCACAAACGGCCAACCCTATGACGAAGGATATCCACTACATGATCTCAACCCAGTAAGATATTGACTTCTTGAATTTCAAATCCAGCTTTCTAATCTGCTATCTGTAGTCCTACCCCCCTAGCCCCAGCCAGGACGGTGACTCCAACCTCAGCTCTACCAACGGGCAACGATTCGACACGAACTACGACGACCGATTGAATATCCCCTTATATGGGAACTCACTGTCTCCTGTGGGGATGCGTGAGCTAACCCAAAGTCCTTCCTCTGGCTACTACCCGTTGCCCCCCGCCAGGGCCGGAGCCAACGACCCAAGAGACTTTGGACAATACTCCCTCTCCGACGGGTTCGGCTACGTGAGGCCTTCTTCTGCTTATAGCGACCCGGAAGAGAGCTGGATCCGGAGGCAGCAGCAGCCGGCCCCCACGACCGATGGCCTCAGACGCAAGCCTACTCGTAGGATCAAGCTGGTCCAAGGCTCTGTGCTAAGCGTCAACTATCCCGTCCCCAGCGCCATCGTGAACGCCGCAAGTCCGCAGTACCGAGGAAAGGAAGAGTTTACGTATATGCGATACACGGCGGCTACCTGCGACCCGAATGATTTTACAATCAAGAATGGGTACAACCTACGGCCTCACATGTATAATCGGCATACAGAGCTCCTCATCGCTATAACTTACTACAACGAGGATAAGATTCTTCTGTCTCGTACGCTTCATGGGGTTATGCAGAATATCCGTGATATCTGTAACCTCAAAAAGTCAAAGTTTTGGAATATGGGTGGTCCGGTGTGGGAGAAGATTGTTATTTGCCTTGTCTTTGATGGTATAGACAAGGTTGATAAGAGTGTTCTTGATGTTTTGGCCACTATCGGTGTGTATCAAGATGGGGTGGTGAAGAAGGACGTGGATGGGAACGAAACGGTGGCACATATCTTTGAGTTTACAACTCAGTTGTCCGTCGCCCCGAATCAGCAACTCATTCGTCCAAGTCCTGATGCCGATGATCGGAAGAATTTCCCACCTGCTCAAATCATGTTTTGTCTCAAGCAGAAAAACACCAAGAAGATCAACTCGCACCGCTGGTTGTTCAACGCGTTTGGACGGATCTTGAACCCAGAAGTCGTCGTGTTATTCGATGCCGGGACGAAACCATCACCGCGGTCTTTACTCGCACTTTGGGAGGGCTTCTACAACGACAAGGACCTAGGAGGTGCCTGTGGAGAGATCCATGCTATGCTAGGCAGAAAGGGTCAGAAGCTACTCAACCCACTGGTTGCGATCCAAAACTTTGAGTATAAAATCTCGACTATCATCGACAAGCCCCTCGAGAGTTCCTTTGGCTATGTTACGGTTCTGCCAGGCGCATTTTCTGCTTACCGTTTTCGAGCCATCATGGGCAGGCCGTTGGATCAATACTTTCACGGCGATCATAGCCTTTCCAAGGTTTTGGGGAAGAAAGGGGTTGATGGTATGAATATCTTCAAGAAGAATATGTTTCTAGCAGAAGATCGCATCTTGTGCTTTGAACTCGTTGCCAAGGCGGGTCAGAAATGGCGGTTGAGCTATATCAAAGCTGCTAAAGGGGAGACTGATGTCCCTGAGGGCGTCCCGGAGTTCCTTGGACAGAGACGTCGTTGGTTGAACGGTGCGTTTGCAGCCTCGCTTTACTCGCTTACTCATTTCGGTCGCATCTACAAGTCTCGCCACAGTCTTTTGAGGATGCTATGGTTGCATGTGCAGCTGGTGTATAACCTCGTCAACATTCTGTTCAGCTGGTTCTCCATATCGTCATACTATTTGACCACCACGGTTATCATGCAGCTTGTTGGTACACCGGTCGTTCAGACATCGCACCACGGTTGGCCATGGGGAGATACCGCAACGCCTGTCATCAATACGTTGATCAAATACACGTATTTGGTCTTTCTTGTGGTCCAGTTCATTCTGGCTTTGGGCAACCGCCCGAAAGGGTCCAAGTATACCTATGTGGCCTCCTTTATGATCTTTGGCCTGATACAGACGTATATCTTGGTGTTGTCATTCTACCTCGTCTATCGGGCCCTCAACTCAAGCTTCTCCGAGAGGGATTCCTTTGGCTCTACGGGAGAGTTTGTGCAGAGCTTGCTTGGAGACGATGTAGCCGGGCTCATCCTCCTGGCGCTCGTCACCATATACGGCCTGAATTTTCTGGCTTCGTTCATGTATCTGGATCCATGGCACATGTTTCACTCTTTCCCACAATATCTGGTCCTCGCCTCGACATTCACCAACATTATTATGGTATACGCGTTTAATAACTGGCATGATGTATCATGGGGAACCAAGGGAGCCGATACTAACGATGCTTTACCTTCGGCGATGGTCATCAAGGACCAGGATACAGACTCCGTCATGGTTGAAGAGATGGAGAGGGAGCAGGATGACATCGACACCCAATTCCAGAAGACGGTTTATCGAGCCCTGGCGCCCGTGGAGGAAGATCTGACGGCCGAAAAGCGAGACATGGACGACTCATACAAATCATTCAGAACAGGCCTGGTCATCTCTTGGATTCTTTGCAACGCCTTGTTAGTCGTGTTGATCACGACCGATGACTTTCAGTCACTTGGTATCAGCGTAAGACACGCCCAATTCTTGTTCTGTGATTAGTGCTGACATTTATTAGAGCGCTTCATCGAGCCGAACACCTGGCTACTTTAGCTTTCTTCTTTACGCCACGGCTGTGCTTGCGACTGTTCGTTTTATGGGGTTTCTTTGGTTTATTGGAAGGACATGTGTTATGTTTTGCTTTACGAGAAGGTAGGAGTGATGAGTGAAAGGGTAAGAGCCACGGGAGATTGGATAGGTAATAGAATAAATGGATAATCGAGGAAGCGCGAGCATTGCAGGTATAGGTATAGTGGCCCTTTTATATTATTCTATATTTAGTTATACTAGGGAAGTTGCCAACGGCAGCCCATTGTCAAGGCCAGCGGAGCTGATCTTGATCCCTGAGGTGTACATCTAACCAGCTTGTCGCAGCAGCTTGCAACAGCTTGCGGCGGCCTTCAGTGTTTGAGTAGACAATAAACCCCAAGCTTAATTGAACAGGCTAATGCTAGTCGAATTGCAAGTTAATCGTGTCCCAAACCCATCTTCTTCTCCTCTCATCTCGCTCCCAACCCGGTGTCCAGTGGTGCCATGGTGCCATGTAATACATCCGGTCCCTCACATCCCCCTTCGGCGTTGACATGAGTCTCAGCATCTTTTCCATACCTTCAGGTCTTTTAAGCTTCTCCTCCACCCTCTCATCGATCTCATCGACGCGAGCTGCGAGATCGAGGACTGTGGCGGCGATGCCTGCTGCGATAGGGGTCGCAAAGGACGTTCCAGACTTCACTACCCTCTTGTACCTCGCCGAGGCTCTCCCGTTCTTGAGGATGTTCTCTCTTTTCATCAAGTTCAATCCCATCCCCAGCGTCATAAAGTTGAAACCGCTCCCAATTTCGGGGTTGATGCCGCCGTCTTTACCGTTCCCTTCTGAGGCGTGGACGCAAATCACGTAAGGGTTGTCCCTCGCTGGGAACGCCCGTGGCTGATTCTTCCCGCTATTAGAAGCAGCTGCAAACATCAGACGTGGTGAGGCCTTTCGAATCGCAGCCTCGACCTCGTACACGATATTGTTGTACGTCTCCAAGGCTGACTGTTCCTTTGCCTCGTCTCCATCGTCTCGAGCAGCTGGACGAGTCAGCCCAAACGACATGGAAATGATATCCACGTCCCATTTAAATACGGCGTGCTCGATAGCCTATCGAGTTACTGGGGTTAGTATATCGGTTGGTAGTTGTTAAAATCTCCTATCCACTGACAGCACTGAAGACTCTTACCTTGGCTATGTTCTTAGCTTCATAATACCTCACAGCATTCTGGTTGAACACCTTTGCGATATATATATCAGCCTCAGGGGCCGACTTGTGTAGAAGATAGGCGCAGTTGGTTCCGTGCAGCTCATCGTCTTCGTCTTTTGCATCGGCACCAACCCAGCTGTGGCACCACTCGTCCCTGATGCGGCCCTTTTCCTTGGCATCTGCTATGCCCGCATGACCAAAGTCAACCCCGGTGTCAAGAACGGCTATTCGGACTCTTCGTGGAGTTTCGCCTCCAGACTCTGCGCTGCGATCGGTGACGAAGCGTGCGTACGACTTGTGGAATGTTTCAAGACAGGTCCAAAACTCCTCGGCCCTTTGGGTTTTGATACCTGTCAGTAACTAACTCATATTTCCAGATAAACTCAAAGACATAGGAGAAAAGCTTACGTCGAAGGCCCTATTCCTAGGTTACTGTCGAATAATTGGATGTTGGGTTGGCTCGGCTCGGCGGATGGCAGAGAAGGCTGTCTAGTCAGAGCTCGCTTGGCAACAGCGATGTTGGAGAAGCCCTGGGGAGTACCATTACCATTGTTAGGCATGGCCTTCTGAGCAACTTGATGTCCTGAAAAAGGCGGAGGGTCTGGAGTTGGATCATGGGCGGAAGTTGGATTGATGGGGGCGATTATGTTCTTCAGAGTTAACTTGTCGTCAATTTTGACGAGAATGATGTCAAAGACCAGTTGCCATGCGACCTCCATCTTCTGGCTTGACTGGTTCTCCATTAAGCGGCTTTGGTACTCGGTATGGAAGTCCAAGCAACCCAGGGCGGCGTGTAAAAAGGGCAATACCTCGCGATCGACTTCTGCGCCGCATGTTGCGGTTCGGATGTAGCCTTCGATCGCTTCTCGGAACCGATTCCATGCATCCCAAGAGACTGCACTGGAATCTTTGTCGACTCCTAACCCAGCGAGATGATCACCCTCTGCGATCTGCAGTAGAGCCTTGGCGAGAAGTACAAACTGGAGAGAAGGTTCCGAATCGTCAAGATCGTCTATGCTTCCTAGTGAGTATGTATCAAAAAAGGGGAGGGGTTTTCGATAACTAGAGCAACTTGTGGTGCTAGCGAGTGAGACAAATGGTGTGTATGTGTTCACAGATTCCAAAAGGTGAACCTGCTTGGGATCCCAAGTCTCAAAAACGTGATCCGAGTCCAAAGATAGCATCAACCCAAGAACTAGCTTGATGGCTAGAGTCTTGCGTTCTTCGATATCGATGTTGCCACCCATGCAGGACGTGTTCCACCATAGGTTGAAGGACATTTCCTTTCTAAGACGACCCTGTTCGATTAGGTTCCATAGGCTATGACTTGGAAAGCTTTTCCCATATCTTCGCGTTTGCTGTAGTCTTGACGGTATATGAATTGGTATAGTAGCCGGAATAGCGGGTTTGAAATGTTCAGACACATAGAACTCCAGGTCCATCCCGCGTTGATATGAAAAGCTGAGTGCTTCGCAGAGCTTTTTCTCTCTGTAGATACCAGCGTGCTCCGGTCTGTCAAGCATGATTTAAGTCTTGGCGAAACAGAATCGTCCGTGTAGAAGGCCTACTTACTGCAGAAAAAACATTCTAGCATGCTGCCATCTGTCAGGCAAACCCTGTTCCGTGTGAGTCTGCATTCGCTGCACAGTCTGCTTCCTTTCGAGTAAACACATCGTGAAGAAGAGAGGAACAGGTAGGGCCGCTGTCGCCTTTGTCGAGTCCCAATTTGATACCTCCTCCCACCCCGGGAGTTGTAGCAAAACCTCGTGTTTGGGATGCGTACAGGACCCGATGTGTGATAAAACAGCACGACAGGCAGCTTCTGTCTGGTGTTGAAATTTCCGAAGCAGGGAAAAGGAAGCAAAAGACTCGCCCGAGGCTAGTCTCTCGGTGGTAGGCTTCGAAGCGAGGTCATCTAGGGATCCTGCCGACATCTGTAGCGCGTCGACAAAGCTGTTGAATGAAAGAAAGAATTGTGCCATCTCTTTGGAAACTGCAGTCATTTGGTTTCGGGTTTCTTTGGGGGGTCGCTTTTGGCTTGGGTCTGTAAAAGCCACGAAGGCCTTGGCAGTAGATTCATCCTCGGCGATGTTGAAGAGAAACGGCTTCGGCTTAGACCCAGCAGTTGGTATAAGGTCTACTGTGGCGTGGGATGCATATAGTGATTGTATCGTTTTGATAAGCTGTGTGAGGCGTGGATATTTGGCGGATCTGTTATCTCTTTGTCCAGAGATGGTCAAATTCGGGTTGACTCGAGCTTCGAGCAACTCACACAGCCGCTCTAGACGTGATCGTGCTTCCTCAACTGATGCTCGAGTAGCAGAAAACCCATGACGTAAACAATCGCTGGAATAATCTCCAAGATGAGGCTCCGTGCTCGACTGTGAAGACGCGTCCTCAGTGTCCTGGTCTGAGTTGTCTTGGCTAGACTCCTCGTATATCCGTGTTTCTGGAGCATCATCTTTGTCTTCATCTTGTAAATAAAGAAGCAAATCAAAACGCAAGATCGTAAATGTCCTTCGAATCTGCAACTCAAGGTCATTGACAGCGTTGCGGAGCTTGAGTGTTCGGGTGCTGCCCGTGTTTCCGACAACGCCAGGCGGGCTGAAGCTGCCACTGCTCCGACGCAGCTCTCCGATCAAAATCCACTCGATAGTATGTTCAATACCACCAGTAGCGTCTTGAATATCGCCGGACATTATGCTAGCCGGCAGACGTCGCTAACGACGCGTTTTCCGACCTGCAGCTGCGATCAGGCTGTGGACACTGGTCAAGCTTAATAAGGCCAAATGCAGGCAGAAGGGCGGCGGCCGGTGTAACAAGGTAAGAGGAAATGGAAGGAAATGGAACTGGGCCTTGGACGGACAGAGGAGGTCACGTTTCGTGCGGTATTTTTTGGTTGAGGATGAAGAATCTCTTGTTCTCGAGATTGTGACAAGCCAAGCCGTCACAGCTGCCGAGGGCCACAATTGCGGCCAGGTGAGGGGCTGAGGTCAGAATATTAGCAAAGAAGTACCTTCCAGACTCTGTCATGTATCTGTACATATATGGCGATGTCTGATGGGAGCGTAAGATAGGGATTTAAAGACATGTTCCTGAAGTCTCGATTTCTCTATTTAGGTGCACTAGTTCAACACCTATAACTGGAAACACGATGGCTCAAACATTCCGAGCTACCTTTCTTTGATCAGGTTTACGCGATGGTTATTGGCCCAAATGCCATGGGAGGCTGACGGGAGCTGAAAACATCGCATGCTCCGCCCAATGGCAACAACAACAAACAAGAATACGACAAGCACAAGTCGAGGTCCTCATACCATCATACGGCTGGATCTTATCTGATTCATTTGTTCTTTGCAATGGAAACCCTGGACAGCCGAGGGACCCCCGAGCCTGCTGGCTCTTACCCTCCCGGGGAATCTATCTCAACTAGGGCCATCGCCTGCGAGTCGGCCTTTATCAAAGGCCTTTGCTTGCTGGACTCCAGCCAAGAGGACGGATTATACGCAACTGCCCTACGGAAACTCCAAAAACGATTCACGAACTGGACAGGCTATCTTGGCGTCTTTGCAGGTGGAAATGGAAGTCTAGATCAGCGTCTGAAGCGTTACCCGCAACATAGCGATCTTGTAGTGGTTGCCTTGAATATGCTGAAGGACAACCTTCTACAAAGTAGACACTGAGAACTATATCGTAGAGGACACATGCTGACCAAGTTCTAGTTACAGCCGAGCCCAGCGACCAAGGCTCAGACGATTCTTCAGATGAAGAGACCGACAGACGAGAAGTCGAACTCGAGGGCATACGAATGTCGATAAATGAGCTTGACCGGCTTGCCATTCACATCAGACAGTCCTCGACATCATCTCTAGATGCCCGTGTCAAAGCATTCGCGTCGAAAAGGGCTACAGAGATCTCTTCCTTTGAGACCAAAGCGATGCTGGCCGTCAATGCGCTTTATCCAGACGCACCTGAAAGCTTACGCCAGCACTTGAGCAAGTCCATGGTTCATAGGTATACCAAGTTACTATACTGGAAGTCTCACGATAGGAAACTACGTGCAGATAATCGCCCTCTTGGACACTCGCGAAAATTGTACATAGACCGAACACCCTCACCTTTGCCTCTCAAAGCAGTTCCGCAACAGCAAACTGCCATAGGAGGGAGCGACACTCGACCTGAGCTTGTAGCCCGACCTGGTTCTGCCGGTATCTCGTTGCTGTCTGATACTTTTGCATCAGACCCTGTCTCACGTTTCACTCTGCTACCCAAACCTGTGGAGCCAGTCAAGCAGCGAGCTGGCGCAACGACTGTTCTGGAAACTGGAGCACTGTTCCCTAAGCCACCTAAGTTTGATGACGGAGATGAGACCGCACCCTGTCCTCTGTGTCGGAAGGTCTTCCAGGGGGGTGACTTTACCAACGATGTTTGGTGGAAGTACGTTCTTCATCTCACCAATCACGAATACAAGTGCTAAATGCAATGGCATAGGTCCCACGTGAATGAAGACCTGGTTCCCTTTGTGTGCGTTGCAACTTCATGCTTAGACTCCCCTTGCTTCGCCCGCCGGTCTGCATGGAGAGCCCACATCGAGCAAGATCATGGCACAATCTGGCAGCAAAACACAGGCATTCCACTTCACGGCGAGAACGAAACTAATAGCCCTGACTCTCAAGGCGCATGTGACAACACCCCCATCTGCCCGCTATGTTGTTCCTCGCCACTCGAAGACCGGGCCAAGAGGCCACAGACCTCCAGTGAATCACCAGAGGAACCACGCTCGGTGTCAAAAGAGCCTTCAGACGGTGTTTTCGGCAAAAAGGCCGTCCGATTCGACGTTCCCGAGCAGGAAGAAAGTCCAGCAGACCAAGGCTCGCCCATTATACCGAAGTCGGAGACGAAGCCAACAAGGCACATGATGATGAATCACATTGCTGGACACTTACAGTTCTTGGCCTTGCTTACTCCGCGATTGTCGACCAAGAATCTCGCGGATGGGGAAGACATCGACTTTGCTAGTTCCCAGGGCCCTAGCGGTGACTCTAATTCTGGTGAAAGGAGCACTCTGGGCGATGAATTCGAACACAAAGAGGGACAAGAGACCTGGAGCATCGATATACAAGAGCCTACTAGCGGAACAAATCCCGTTCAAGTCCCTGAAGAGTCGATAGCGCCACAAGACGAAGACATTCCTCCAACAGAACTGATGGATTGGGCGTTGTTTTCACCCCTAGACCCACCTCACGAGGAAGAAGAGGACAAGGTCAAAAAACATATCAGAGAGAGTCTCCTGAAAGACGCCGCAAACCGTTTCGCAAAGGCCGATCTCCCCAAGGAGGCAAGCGAGGCTGCTGAGACCGTGGCGAGGCTGTTGCCACAAAGCGATTCATCTAGCGATTTCAGCAGCCCTATTCGATTTGAAGAAAACCTGACCCGAGACTCTGTGTTTCAATTCTTCACCACTTCACTGTCATCAGTCGATGATGGTATCTACGCCACTCTGGCCGATTACTGCACTGAAGAGGTTTGGGAGGTGCGTTTTTACCAAGACCATGACTGTGTCTTGTATTCTCGACGCGTGCTATTCGCTTTGCTAGTTAAATGCAAGCGATCCCTGGATATCCTGAAATGTATCATGGTAGGGCTCTCGGACTTTGACCTTCCACTGTCTGCCGAATTCCTGAAAGCCTTCTTTCTAAATTGGGATGGTCAAGTTCTCGACGTGTTTCTCGAGTCACAGAGGACCTTTGATCCGTGGGGAAAGTTAAGACAGGGTAATCCAGTTTCTCGCCCATCATCTCCAACTGGCAGCCTTTCCTCCCTCCAGGTGCATTACAGCGACCGCCGGCGGGGCGAATTCATCAAGCCATCTTCAGATCCTTGGCTAGAGCCTCCAACTCCTGCTGGCAACATAGGCCTTGGGCCCCAGGTACACAACGCCCTGGAAACACAAGATCAGGGAACAGAGGCACACCAGATTGACATGGACCAAGAGTTGATGCAACATCTGAGCGCCACGGATCTCGGAGTCGTCAAGGCCCAATTTGAAGATTCAGCTGATAGCCTTCCAAGGGGGGTGTGCTCTTGGATCTTTGACGATGTACGCTTTCGAAAGTTCTTGGCAGATCCCCAGCCTCAGATGCTTTGGATTCATGGCATTACAGGAACGGGCAAAACCATGCTGCTCTGTGCGATCATCGATGAGCTTCGTGAGGCTACCGGCAAGGCTATATCTTATTCCATTCTTCCAGGCACCAACAGCGATATCGGAAGCGCCACAGCTGTGGTCCACGAGTTGATTCATCACCTCGTCGTGCAACGACCATGGCTCCTCAAATATGTCCGGGAGATTTACGAGCTCTCCGGCAAAGCACCCTATGGTGACCTGACTTCCTGGGAGGACTTTTTCGATGTACTCCGGATCATACTAGGCCATCCATCGATGGCTAACCCTGTGTTTATCATCGATGATATATGCGAACGCACCACGGAGGTGGGAACCCTTCTTGGACTCATCACCCACAAATTACAGATCCCTTGCAAATGGATCTTATCAAGCCGCAGCGGCATGTATATCATGGATCTCTGGGAACAGGGCGACTTTGAAGAGATCGACTTGAACCTAGCTCGGAGTGAAATCTTGCAGGCCATCAACGCATACGCCAACTACAGAGTAGAGTCCTTGGCAGCACGAAAGCACTATGAGGACTCGTTGAGGAGAAATATTCATGACTACCTGGTTTCCAACGCCGATGGTAACTTCCTCTGGATGTCCATGGCTTGTCGCGACCTAGAACACACTTCACCTGAAGACATCCTGAAATCCTCGATATGGCTGCCGCCTAGCCTTTCGTCACATTATGACAAGATTTATTCCGCCATCCTCAGATCGAGACATGGACACTACTGCGAGGAGCTTTTGGCTACCGTCGCAGTCTCGTATCATCATCAGACGGTAGCAGAGCTGAGTACTCTTGTCAGGCTCCTTACGGGCGATTACCTCTCGAATGATGATGATGATATGAAGAACTTCATCACGTTTGAATGTGGCTTTTTCTTGGGTATTCGCGGCAACACCGTCGATTTCATTCATAAATCGGCGAGGAACTACGTTTACAGCAAGCTTCAGTCTTCTGAAATTGCGTCCCAACATAAACGTATCTTCAAGACATCCCTTGCCTCCCTTTCTAGAGTCTTCCGTCGCGACATGTCTGTCATCGACTTTCAAGAACAATCCTATTCTTCCCCCCGTCGATGGAACGTCGACCCATTGGCGCGAGTTCGATACACTGCCATCTACTGGATCAATCACTTTGTCGCACACATTCATTCAGGGGAGGAGAGTACACCTGAAGACCTTACCAGCGTGTTGACGTTTCTACGGACGGTTGGCCTGTATTGGCTCGAGGCTCAGATTTTGATCCAAGGCAGTGTAAACATACCAGGGTTGGAGAGCCTTATCGAATTGCTTGTAAGTCTAACAACCCAAGAAGTCAACCAAGGCAATGGCTAAATTTATTATTAGGGCGCCGATGAATCAACTCCTTTCAAAGATCTAAGACACCTAGTCCGGGATTTGATCCGCTTGTCCACCGTCTTCAAGCCGGCCTTTCAGGTATCCCCGATGCAATTGTACGCTTCAGCTTTGGTGTTCAGTCCCATTGAAAGCCCAGTCATGCAGTATTTCAAGGGAGATGCACCTGACTGGCTCGCCTGGCACACCATAATCCATTCGTCCCTTGACTCGAGTGAATTCACAGTGCTCGAGCTCGCGCCAGATGCCTCACTGCTCGCAACTGTTTCTGGAGATTCTGTCAACATCCAAGATATGAGAACTCTCAAAATCACTTTGCAGTCTGAGGGAGAGGCAGTATCGTCGTTCGCATTCTCCCACCAGCGGTTACTAGCATTCGGCACGCATACAGGCACAGTTCTAATCTGGGATATTGCCATCAGGGAAATAAGCTTTGAGTTTCTCAGAGACGATGAGTCCGGGATCGCGTCGCTTGCCTTCTCATCGGATGGAGACCTGCTTGTCTTGGTTACTTTCACTGGCACCATTGAAATCTGGGATCTACCATCTCTTACTCTTTGTTGGCGCTTCTCATCGACCCAACGGCTCACCAGTCGGTCTTTGAATAACCGAAGTGCCAGTCTTTTCGTGATGGACCTCGAGGCTCTATCAATCGACTCGCCGGAACTGGCCAAGGCGGCACTGGCTGCGCTGAAGGCAGATCATCATGTTGGTTTTGAGCTCAGCGATGATGGCGACTGGATCACCAAGGATGGGAAGCAAGTGGTGTGGCTTCCTCCAGAATTTCAGGCATCACGCTATGCAGTGGCCGGAAATGTGGTGGTGATCAGCTGCCAGAGCGGACTCTTGAGATTTGATTTCAAGTAATCACAAAGGACATCGTAGATTTACCAATCAGCAAGTAGACTGTTACGGTCTTCTGGCTCAGTTATCCCATCGGCCTCAACTATAACAAAGAACACATTTCTAATACATCATAGCATCATATCCCAATGCCAACACGGTGGGCGGAGTGTTAAAATTCAAGGCCTAGATACTCAATTCGATAGCCTCGATCTGTTTGCAGGAAACTTGCTTCTAGAAGACTATACCCACGCCTGGCCAACCTCAAGTCGTTAGTACTTCAGGGCAGGATCCAAGTGACGGGTTCTTCTATCCCCGTTGGCTTCTCATCTACGATGTTTTGCCCTGGTAGTTCGGCAACTTCATCGTCGACATACCTCAGCCCATCCAGGACGCCTTCGTTCATCACCTTGGAATCGCCGAGTGTAGCCCCCACGATGTCTTCCTCCTCCTGTCTCACTCCGTCCTTGTCCCACCAGATCTTCCGCACCCGAATGCCAAGGATGAATGGGGTAGAGCCGTCAAAGCTTGAGGTGTAACTCTCCTCGTTCTCGTACGATGCGGCACCGCCGGCAGTAGTTCCCGAATGCGGGTCCGTCGCCGCGGCCTGGCTGTTGACCTGGTTCTTCTTGGACATGACCTTAGATAACTTGGCGCCCTCAGTCCACATTAAGCCAGTGACCAGGTAAACCGGCTTCTTTCGCTTCGTGTTGTTGATGTGGAAAGCGACATTGTCGATCTCGAGGGCCTGCTTCATGTACTCAGGCGTAGGGATGAAGTAGTGGACGAGAAGTTTCGGGACTGTTAGGACCTCGTCGTTCTCGCGCTTTCGCAAGAATGAGAACATTGCGCCCAGTCCCTCACTGCCGAAAATCTTGGCCCAGATGCTGCCCTCGATGCCTCTCAGCTCCTTCAGTGTGCGGCTGAACCCCGTCTTCTCGGAACGGAACGTTTTCTGGGAAGCGGGGATCTCAACAGTATCGCCGCAATCGAGCGGGGAAAGGACGCTGTTCAGATCGATGCCTCGTAGCACAGAGCCCAGCTCGAGATGGCCATCTGGTGGCGGGGGGATATTGAAATCGGGGCATAAATGGTAAGACGGCTGGGGGCTAAAAGAAGCCATGGTAGTTTTGAAAGTATTGCTTGGTGCTAAAAAGGCAGAGAGACTAGGTTATCTATGCAAACATGATGTTAAGAGGAAAACGCTGCCAATGATGGCGAGCAAAACAAGGCTTTAGGTAGCCATCATATCCCTTGGGCAGCCGAGCTTATGCAGCTCTCTGAAAGCAATGTAGACAAGTTATTGCTAAGAAGTACCTTGAATTCTATGGCCACTCCACACAAATAGTTGTATTCTTTAACTGATACAGGCAGGGATTTGGCGCCTAAGCTCGTCGACTGTCCATGTCATGAAAGAGATCAAGAATCTAAGTTAAACCAAATTGTGATATAACTCCGGAGTCTCAGCAAGTTCAATCCGAATCATGCCATTGTCCGGGATTGCAACCAACTAGATCTCTCACTAAAACCTCTCTATAATCAACCCCCGATCCAGGGGTAAGTTCAGGAGAACAAGGACTTGGTGCGTTGTCAGTACGTGGTGCATAAATTGGTTGAGAAGTCCTATGAGATGATAAAATATCCCTTTCAAATTGTGCCTGGGGGTTTGAACTCTATCCATATAGCTCAGGGGGTTTCGATGATGCTGAAACAGCCTTTGTATTCGGCATGTGTGTCTCTTCCTGCACCGGGGACTCTGGTGTAGGACTCGGAGTAGCCTGGTTGCCACTTCAACGACGACCGAGTATACGCAGTCCAAAAACTCCCAGAACAACCAGACCGATGACAGCCACGCCGCCGACTACGCCTCCCACTATCGCGCCGACGGGAGGGCCCGAACCTCCACCAGTTGTACCATTGGTTGGCCCATTGGTTGGCCCAGATATAGTCGAGACGGGGTTTCCGTCGACTAGAACGAAGGTGGAGAATTCCCGTTCCTCGAAGTTTCGTGTAGTTGCGATTGTGATGTCGGATGAAGCTATTGTCGAGTGGCATGTGTAATGGATGATGCCGCTACCGAGACGTACCCGGAGACAATATGGAGCATCGGATGAAGTGCTGCGAATAGAAGCGTCAGTCAAGTTGGTAAGCTAATTCCTGGGTTTTCCAACTCACCAGGCATAAGTGATCTTGTTCGCGCGACACTTGGAGTCGCATAGCTCTGTATTGAAATATGCCGAACTATCAAGACAGGTTTTGCGGAGGTTGGACCACCCGCAGAAGACGCGGGCATGTGCTGCCAACTCCCATGTACAGCGCCGCCATGTCTCGCATACCAGGGCCGGGTCGTCTAGACTGTCATATCCGCAGGTGGCATCAGGCGCAACCGTGATGGTGAGTGTGCCCGAACGTAGCTCGGCAAAGTCAGACGCGGCCTGCCAGATCTCGACCTGTGGGCCACTGGTTGCTGTAGCTGCAGGTGATGCTATGACAGCTGTGTTTCCAACTAGGATGAGAAACACGGCGGTCCTCAAAGAATTCAGGAGACGCATTGTGAAGCTTGCGGCAAGACTGGTGACAAGGTTGGATCACAGGGAGATTTCCACATCTCCAGCGGAGGGGACTTGCTTTGACTAAGTAGCACTTGAAGTGAGTACATGATACGTAAGCTCTATTGTGGCTTCTTCCAGCTGAAAGGCATTACACTATGATAGACGAGTAATATTCTATCTAAGCCGCCATCTGTAGGCATTCTCAGAACCGAGCTCACGCCACCAGATACAGCGAATTAGGATGGTTCCTATAAGTCATGCCAAGCCTCATCATACTGAGTCTGGATGCATCTGTCATCAGCCAAACTCTTGGCTACATGCCCTCGTTGGCTACACGCTTCAAGTATTTATGTAGGCTTGGGCTACCCCGCCCCTTTCAGCCCCTTCACTTGCCTGTCTAGGCATTCTTGCAGCAAGTGAAAGGGCGAAGAGGGTGCTGTCGAGCACTGAAGGAGTGTTATGATGTGTGGTCAACTATTCGGGTCTTACTATCACACCCGTGAAAGGGCTTGTCACGATGGAAAGGCTTGCAGAAGTGGCGGGGAAACAGATGCATCTAGAACCGTCTCTCTTCTCTACATTTCCAGCCCACCTCGATACGCAAACCACATGTCAATCACCAGACACCCATCACAGCCAGGTACCGCCCTCTACTTGTTTCCACCCTCTCCCTCAAAATACGGATCAAAAGGCATCAAAGGCCGAATAAACTGACCAAATCTTTCAGGAAGACCATCATGCCAAACATCCATCGGCTGGCCCGTGATATCATTTCCGTAGCCCACTTGCCGGTAATAAACCATGACACGCGTGGCTCTCCCTGTTGCTGTTCGCTGGTAAGTCTCAGCCCTAGATCCAGAGTTAGTTTCAGGCAGTTGAAAATACAAGGGCATTGTTGCTCACTGGTAGATTGTCTCTGCGGAGAGAAGATCGACGAGGCTGTTCCAGCCTAGATACAGATGACGCGATCTGTGGACAGCTTCAGCTCGCCATCTAGTGCTCGGGAGCTGAGGTGTATAGGTCGAGGACTGTACCCAGGGCCGTGTTCTGTCGGGGGATGTGTTGATGCAGTGACGAAAGTCACTCTGATCAACATGTGCTCTATCCCATGAGATTCCACCAGTACTCAACAGGAGATACAAGTCCCGGATGAAAATACTAACGTCGACGGACCAGAGAGAACGACTAGTGTGCTCAGGGTGAGTGTAGGCTCGTAGTCTAAGCACCCATCCCCACTCAGCTGTCCAGTTGTGTTCAGGACCGACAGAGATCTCACGCGCCCCAATCTCCAGTGGCCCACCATTCATTGCGAGTTGAGGACCTAGAGGACCAGTGAACGCATCAAGGTTGTCTCCAGAACGAAGTCTCCGGCGTAGTCGAGCTAACCACGCGTTGCAATATGGCCTTATCGTTGACCTCGAGGTTCTCCTTCGTATCCAATTCTGCAAGCCCACATTTCGAGAGCGTTGTTCAAAACTTGAATAAGACTCATTCGATGGCTGCATGCAATCTGAGTGGTTATACGCAGACGTAGTTGGCATCCTCTCTAACGTCTTGTATGTGGGCGGCGCTTCAGCACCAGCACCAGCTGAATGAAACGAGTGCATAATATCAAAGATAGGTCCAGTTTCGTAGCCCACTTCCAGATTAGAATGAAGATGGTCCTTCCTCGGGCTTTGTCACTGAATGGTGTAAGTCTCTTGCACTTATGCAACGCGATGAGTGAATGATGCGTACGTGTGTCTGCCTGGGGCGTCGATAGATGATAAAAGCACATAAGGACAGATAGTACAAAGCTAGATACAAATAAATCAGGATCTGATAAGATTAGGTTTGTTGATGCTTCGTGCCCGCATCTGCATGGCTGCTTATCGCAAAGTTTCAATATCGACCTCTCGACTTACCACATGGCGTGTTGCAAACTTAGCTAGGTATAGAGGCCAAGAAAGTAAGGAGACACTAGAATAAACAGATTAGTATGTGCTTTTCAAGATGGTCAATAAATTATGGTAAAAGGAAATAACAAAGGCCTAAAGTATTGCTATATTGTATTATATTTTATTGCATTTTATGTAAATATATGTGTCATCTTTCAGAAGAGTTAGTCTACCATCTTCCATATTCTACCCAGTGTCTCATTCATTTCTTTGACTATTACTTACATCTCATCAATATGAGGGCAAACATTGGGAGTAGGGCACCACTGGCACCTGGGCTGTGGTTGGTGTTGCGTTGCTTGTTGTCGTACTAGTAGTTACGGCAATTGATGGCCGAGTCCCTTTGCACGGTTTGAAGGACATACCAAGCTCTCTCGCAAGAAACGCGCCGTTTTCCAAGGCTGTAGGAGTTTCTCGACTGTCCGTTTGGCGAGCGCCCACCAGAGAAGGGGTCAAACATGTGAAAACAAACGGGCATCATACGTCAGCATCTCTGACCTTTTATACATTTACGAAACGTAGAAAATCTCATATCCTTTTCTAAAGGGATAATACAATAATTCAGCTTCAAGAGAGCTCAGAGACCTTTATAATCCTCTCTTTTCACCCACTGATAAGCTTCAACTCTCTTAAAACTTCTCGGCCGATACGAGATCAAGAATTCCTCCCCATCCCTCCGAACCTTGACCCGAGTCTCAGCATTCACATCCTCGTAGGCGACGAGGATGTCGGGGTTTGAGAGCCGGTCTTCCGTCGACACTATCTCATCCCCGGCCATCAGCCCAGCCTGTGCAGCCCTGGAATCCAGCATTACCTTGGAGATGAAGGATCTGCCGTCTTTGACTTCCTTCTCGAACCCCACCTCGTATTGTTCTAGCTCCGTCTTCTGGACCGTCAGGTAAGGACTCAAGCTGTTGTCAGGAGGCACCACCAGCTTGGCGTCTGCCATTCGTTCGTATTCATCTCGTGCAGACTCAAGTTCTCCCTCGAGCACATCAAGAAGATCCTCCAGGCTATCGCCCTGGCCCAACCGTGTTCGGTCCAAAAGCTTTAACACAGCATCATCGATGCTGCGCGTGCCATTTGATCTCTCTCGAATCTTGGCATCGAGCCTAATCAAGAAAAACATGCCTCTCCCATATGGCACCCTCTCTATATGTTCGTTCTCTGAGCTTCGGTCCTCGACCTCTGCGTTGGTGAGATTGATCATGGGATTGGTATAATATGCGGTAGCCATGTTATTCAACCCTCGTATAAACTGATCAAGGGTGAATATTCCAAGGCGATAAGGAAGCATGATGGAGTAGTAATCTGCGATACCCTCAACGTACCATGTAACATCGTCATCACCAGACAGCGTTGGCCAAGTATGGACCATCTCGTGGGATACAAGAGTCTGAAAACCCTCCCAAGTGTTGTTTGCGCCCATGGCGTAACTGAACATGAAAGAACGTAAAAGGGCCGCCGCACCCGTACCCGAGCTGCTCGCACTCCCTCGCATGAAGATCCGATATGTCGGCTCGGCATCACGGAAGAAGCGCCGCATGTATCGGAAGAGGGTTTGCGTCCACTCGGTAAGTTGTAACACCTCAAAGTCGGGCTGTCCGAACCAGTAGAAGCCGAAATCTTCGTCAACTGTAGATGGATGGCTATGTAGCGATGGCCCGACGGCAAAGTGACTCTCCGATACCAGCTTTGTGCTTCCGATCTTTGTGACAGTTCCAGGTCTCTCGGCATATGCCCACACAGCTCGCGTGCCATCTGGCGACTCCCTTAGATTCCAGGAAAAGTTGATGGTGTATGTCTTATCCTCAGGAGGAAGGACAAATACAGACATACCGGCGCCGTTTATGCCGTCATGGTCCCGACGAAGATCCAAGAGGGCTACAGTAGGCGCTGAGTCGTTGTTGATATGGGTAGCGCTGTATGTCACAGTCACGTTGCCTGTCGTCTTTCTTGTGACTTCCCAATGGCGTTCTCCATCATCGCCATTCTCCAGAACAAGAGGAATGTCGCCCTCGGAGTCTGAAGCGTGTATTGCATCGGCACTCGTATACGGCGGGACTGGGAATAATTCTGAGACATCTGTCATGCTGACGAGAGTCATGTCGACCGTCAAGTCGGGCTTTTCAATGAGCAGATGCACATCAAGCGACTTAGGTGTTCTTCCCTCATACTTTGGGGTGATTGTAATATTGAGAGAGGGAGGAGGGTCCTGTGCCATGATGACGAGGCAGCGAGGGACTGAGAAGAATGTGTTCTTTGTTATAGTTGAAGCCCGGCCCTTGATGGGATAACTGAGCTAGAAGATCGAGGGACTGAGGAGGGCAGGGTATGGATATTGAGGCTGTCGTGAAATGATAGAGTTCAACAGCGGCGATTTATAGGATAACAACATGGGATCTCAAAGGCTTGTCAACGAGCTACGGGAGGTGATCCGAGGGGTTTGAATTAAGGGGTTCGTGCGTGCTTGGTAAGTGTCAGTATACGACCTGGCCAATAGAAATGACGCTCTGAGTTGTACTAGGATTGAAGCTTAATGACCAATGCCACTATTAATGGCACCCTATCTGCCGCACTCTCCTTGATATCATCTGAGAATGGGCCATTACTAACATGCATTCATTCGTAACGAGCCCATCATCATATTAAATGGCCTACTCTCGTTGCTTCAACTACAAATATGTTCTTTGTTATAGTTGAAGCCGGGATGACCGACCTAGAAGATCGAAGCCCGGCCCGAGATGGGACAACTGAGCCAGAAGATCGTTGCTTTAAATACAGAGCTGAGCAAGTCTATCCTTGACCGCACCCACAAAGTTCAACCCTGTCTCAACAGGATCGTCATTAATGATTAGAGCTTCTCCGAATCCGTTCTCCAGCACAGTGAGGCAGGACACGACAAGTTGGGTCAGTATATCTCCCGCGGTAAAAGGGATAGCGCTCTTTGCAAGGGCAACCAGCACCTTTTGGATGTCCCGTGGTGCTAACCAGTTGTCTCGTGGTGTAGCGTCAACCTCAAAACCCAGCTTCGCAGCTTCCGAGATGAAGATGGATGAAACGACTGGGGGGTCGTCAATGGAAGGTTGAATGACCAGAGGTTTCCACAGGAGGAGCTCAATCATACAGACACCTAAACTGTAGATATCGTGTCCCATACTATACTCCACCTCAGCGAGCTCTAGATGACGTGTTGGGTGTTGATAGATCTGCCTCCACCATTGTGTTTCTCCTTGCATTGTGGTCGCATTCGTGGCTTTGCGGACAAGGCGCCAGTTGACGAGAAAGATTCTGAGTGCTGAGTCGGCGGCTCGGGAATCGGACATGACGATGGTATTTCCGCTGTTGATATTCTTATGAACGAGGTGGAGTTTGTGAACCTGGAAAACTGCGTCGGCAAGCTGAATGCACATCTCGACACGGCTACTCAGCGATAGGGCCTCGGTAGAGGCCATGAAGGCTCTCAACACCCCTTTGGGCTTGAGGTCACTCTTGACATCGAAGATGAGCTCGAAGTCTTCAGTCTCCAGATTGTTTCGATAACCCACGAGATCCAGAATCCCCGTCGCTTCGACGGCAGTTGTCAAGTTCTTGGACAGAAACTTGATATCGTCCTCAATGTCCTGCACCCGAGCGGGCGAAAAGCTGCCGTATGGACGGGACTCTCGAAGAAACAGACCAATCTTTGGTTTCGTCTTGTGATATCCTCGTGTCAGACATCCCTTTCGGATACATACGCGGTCCGAAACTTCGGAGACGTCGTTGCCGACCCATTGGAATACGTCCGCAGAGAGGAACACATTCGCTGGGAGCCTCTCCGACGCCTCAACCGCCTTCACCGTGTCTTCGAATTGTCGAATCACCCTTTCTAATCCACGTGTGCTCTCCTCAAGGGCCTTGCACGGCCGATCCGCCACCCAAAATCGCCTCAATCTCCCATACTTCTCAACCTGAGCGACATACTGTTTAGCCTCCAAGATGCGTGTCTGAATGTCGATAAAGTCGCGATCGAGTGCAGATTGGATAGCGGCATCTATACGGGTGCTGTTGCACAATTGGTTCCCGACTGTCCATTGAGCTAGGAGTTGCGCACTGCGTGTGGTGAAGGCGGAGAGATCTCCAGTCATGAGCCGAGGGTTACGGGCGGCGGAAATGCGGACGCTGAGGTCTTGACCGGTGTGGATGAGAGTCTCAAGGAACGAAGGGACTGCGAGCGCAAGACCAACGATCTCTGGGCCAGCCATGATGAAGAGAGGACTGCTGTAGCGTTGGACTTTTGAGATCTTTATCGCGTTACGCGCTGATGTCTGTGTATGATGGATTGCGGAGTTGCTGATCATCTTGGAGCTGCACAGGTGTGGTGTGGCTTCGCTGACCCTGTCCTCCAAGCACCGAATCACGTAGATGTAGCCAATGGGATCACAGTTATCCTGAACATCCTGCAACGTGACAAGCGCGCTGCGGCTGAAATTTAGGCCCGGATGCAGATACGCGTTTCTGCCCAGCAATTTGATGGCTCGAAAACTTGTTTTCTACTCTTAAAAACAGAGCCCTATATCCCAGCCGCGGCGCGATGGAGGTCCCTGACGTTCCGCCAATCCAGAGTGTTACGGTTGACTACGTTGGGCCAGAGATAATATTCTGTCATGTCGATGCCGAGACGAAAACCGAGGTTCGGTGGGCGCAGAAGCAAGGGAGGAGACTGGTTGAGCCTGGGGAGAATCAACAAACAGGGTTGATTGGAGGTGGGACTGAGGCTCAAGTCTATAAACAAAAGCGCCTTCAGGCATCTAATAACGATGGCTTGCCTCGCTATAGAGTCGTCAAGGAGCTACGTTTGTTGAGCGGGAGGAATGCTTCTCAGGAAATTGACAAGAGGCGTAAGCAAAGCATTAACATATTTGCATTCTTTTCGCAGGTTTGTCCATCTCGCAATCTGTTACTGCAAGCTGACAATTGGACGTAGTGCACTGAACCTGGCGCCGAATATCTCGTGAAATTCGATAGCTGGTTTGAGTATGATGGCCAGACTTATATCGCCATGGAGCATGTTCAACACGGAGACTTGACGGCATGCGTACAAGAGGCTCTACCGCATCAGCAAGTCCTTCGCATTGCCTGGCAGCTGTTCAAAGGCCTAGAGCTTCTTCACAGTAAGGGGGTTGTCCACCGAGATCTCAAACCGGAGGTGAGTACTAGTGTAACTTTGTGGTGATGAATTTGCTGAGGTGTGTTATCAGAATATATTAGTTGTCAGCAAAGGGCCGGGCTGGCATATCAAGCTGGCCGATTTTGGTACAACCCATCCCTACGGGAAATCATGGAATCAGTTTGGTACTAACAAGCAAGCTTAGGCACCTGCAAGCTAAATCTCCTGTCGGTGACAATCGACATATCATACAGCGGCACGAGAGACTACATGGCTCCCGAAGTGAGAGACCTCCCCGATAACGGTGAACTGGTTCTCAAAACTCGATTCGGGAAAATGATAGACATGTTCTCTGCTGGTCTAGTCATCCACGAGTTGCTTTCCGGCAAGCGACCTACTGGCGAGACGGGGGAAAAGAGGCGACGAGTAATCGAGAACTTAGCGTGGCCTGAACTTCCGGACAATCTCAAGAATGACCTGGAAAGATTGCTTAGCTGGCAACCGAAACGTCGCCCTACTGCATCCTACATGTCAGGAATACTTAGTAAATGGGGTGTGGATGAGGTGTGTCCGAAACATCACCCAGCTTTAACCAAGTGCTCGTACATTGTAACACCTATCTAGCAGCAGAGTCCCAGGGGTAATTCCACTTCGGATGCCACTTCCAGGCCCGCCACTGTCGAATCGATGGTACGCGATGAAGAAAATGCGTCGCGGAGATGGGGACGACGCTGGAAACAGACATTGAAGCGCTTTGCCAGAGGGAGAGAACAGGGCAATATTGGCGCCAGCTCCGAATCTGACCTCGGCGAAGTCAACAGCCCACCTTCGTCCAACCCTGGTGGTGGGAATATTGGTGTTGGCATTAAGGGCACCCCCCTAGGTCACCACATCAAAGAGAACAATCGTGTTGCGAATTTACACTTGACAACAGAATTGCCGTACAGCGGCCAGTCCGAACAGTTACCCTTCTTCAAAGACTATTACTCCCAGGATGACATCCACCCCGGTGACATAGTCAGCGTCCTCTGGGCTTACGAACCGCGGGCTGCGGATGAGTTCTCGCTGGAGAGAGGGGACATGTTGAATATAGTTGGGCTATGGGATGATGGATGGGCGACTGGCATCATGCTCAAAGATCGAGCCGAGGAGTGGGAGGCTGAGCGAGGATATACTAGTCCGTCGGCAAGCGGAGAGATCAAGGCGATTCCTCTGGTCTGCGTCTGTTTGCCGCAATACTGGAGGGGGACCATCGAGGGAGAAGCTCAAGTCGACGCATAGATGGAAAGATAGCTCCGTGGCCATTCCATCCAAACAGCGATACTCTTTAATAAAGCCATACAGGGACTTGTTGGATCGAAAATATGAGATAAAACAAATTGTCCTATTCTATATTATTCCTGATATTCTGGCTCAGTTATCCCATCGAGTGTCGGGCTTCAACTATAACAAGGAACACATTTCTATATAATTCCCAAACCTCAACAAGCTCAACCATCACAATAGCCCTCACCACGATGCAGCAGCGAAGTGGCTACGTAGGAATGCTATTTTTTCCACCCCTTGTCTAGCTCCCCACTACCCTTTACGATTGTTCTTCAAAGCCAACACACCTACTGCTATGGCATAGAGAAGATACATCGCTACAGTGAGAATAGCGCCCACAGGGTGCGTTCTGCTTTTCGCCCCGGCAAACACCTGATATATCCGCGGCGTGTTGGTATACATAGGCCAATAGAGAGTCAGTGAGACATATACTCCAAGGATAGAAAGATGGACGAGGCGTAGTGCTGTATTTTTGGCCCAGTTCCAAAAGGCCTTGGAGGTGATATCGTCAGAATACACCCCCATCAAGATGTTGAGGTGGCATATGATGGGATGATAGACCAGTAAATATGCCAGTGGCTTGTTATCTTTAAGCCAAAAGTTTGCGACAGGTCGCTCTGGCATGTGAACTGCGCGCTTGGTGTTGTTGTCGATTATGGTCTCAAGGAATGTCCCTGCGAGAAGCCAAAAGGATGTATATGTCATCGTCACACAACTACCCATCCAGGAGCTGTTAAAGTAGTAGTCAAACTTGGTAAGATTGCAAATACTTTGGTCTCCTTGGATCGCTTGGGACCTGGCTCTGACTGGCGATTCGTTGGTTTGTGCGGTGGATATTCGTCCCCCCTCACAAGACCAGACATTGGATTGGGATTCCAAGCTGTGAGCTAGGGTGATGGAGGAGGTTCTTGTGGGAGGTAGAGGCCAAGAGATAGTATCTTGTCGTTGCACACTCTGAGAAAGGTGTGTAGCAAAAGACCGTACAACCATGACTACTGGTCCTAAGAGGAGCAGTACAGGCAATGTCTGGCCAAAGGACCACTCGTTTGCCTCTTGAACGACACCCTCTTGTTTGGAAGACATTCTTGCTCCCATCACACGGATCGTGCCCCAAAGTAAAAGGCCGAAAAGCCAAGACAGCTATCCCCGGGTCAGCAGATGGAAACCGTCAACGCCTGATCAGTAGTTGCCAACCTCTGCAATAATCGATGTGAATAGGTCGATGTGAATTCGAAAGACAAGACACCATGCCAGGACAGGCCTTACAACTAGATATGTCCAGAAATACTGTCGTCTGCTGGCCCACTTGGACTCGCCGGGCCTCGCCGCATAGCTTGCCAACTTGGTGATGAATCGCCCAGAGAACGTAGCGATGGGTTCTCTTACACGCCGAGTCAGTGCTCTAGATAAAGAAGGTACTAGCTTCAGAATGCGAAACGTAAAACCAAGGGCTAGAAAGATCAGAGATATGACCATGCCTTGGAAAGTAGCAGTTTCGCCGATGCTGTAACGGATGTGGTACGGTGGACGCTCGTCCTTATCCTCTGGCGGCCACCACCATGCTGTTTTGTTGGACCAGCATTCTGATCGACTGCAAACCTCTTTCCAAACTTTCTCGTTGAGAGAAAAGGCCAACTCAAAGTTAAAAGAGCAAATAGCAGGCGAGCCTGGGTAGACTGTCGGAGTATCGTCGCGCCAGCGGATCAGGGGATCTCCCCAGTCAAAGAAGCCGACCGGAATTGTAGCTACCATGAGCATCACGAGAAACAAGAGCGAGAGGGAGATCCGAATGTGTCTCTCCCATACCCTCTCGTGGATGTGGGACGTTGCAACGAGTCCTGAGAGATGGATGATGCTGGAAAACCAAGCGAGGTAGACCAGGATTCTCCAGTGGAAGGCGTCAATCCCACAAGGGAGTGCAATGAAGCCGGTAATGAGGACACAGATACCCGTGAGTAACTGAATATCGGCCATGTTGGTGATGCACTAGACGGCAGTCAGCAAGGCATCAGAAACTTATCAATACCTAACTCGCTTAGACATACTGAGGTGAAGCACCGCTCGATAGAGTCATGGAAGAAAGAACAATTGCGACTTCGTTTCCTCTTTGACCAACCCATCAAACTCCTTAGTTGGGAAAGAAATAAGCTGTCGATAGGGTTGATGGTGCGTGGGTGGTGTGCCTGTTGCGATGCCCGACCATTCGGCTCCTCGCAAAATGAGGAAGAAGAAGTCTCTGACGGCAGTACCTGATCGATCTCATCGAAGCAGACTAGATAGTATACCAAGAGTAAGAGAAAAGCAAGGTATGCGTTTCCGACGAAACCGATTACGACCTAGAGCATCCTGTAAGTTATCGGCGGGAAATCTGGCAGACAAGGTACAAACCCCAATGCCGGATATGTCGTTATCCGCTTCCAGCAAGCCTGCTGAAGGCTGCTGGCAATCAAATGGATGACACTGTCCCATTGTCGGTAAGCATTGGCAACAGGAGACGTCTGAAGACGTTGCAAGGTCTAAGTGACGTAGTTGGTTTATGCCGAGATTTTCTTTTCAATTCAGCCTCGGGAGTTCTTACACGTAATTTCAAAGCCCCCCGCCCCCCTGAACACGACTTCTTTTAGTTCGTCACTTCTCTGTCATCCCCTCACGGTCCACTCTGCCGATCCGGATCGGACTAATAATAGCTGGCAACTCAGCTACCCCAGGGCCAGATATAAGACAGACGCGTCATGTAAATATGTTTCGGCTATGTAAGATTTAAGGCTGAGTTTCGGGTGTTTTACTCTTTACAGCATGTATCAACACTACTGTCTTGGTTAGCACCTATCAAATGGCATTCCGTGTTAAGGTTAAAAACAACTTTGGATTATCAAAGCTGAATGTCCGAAGGTACAAAACTCAGCCACACGTCAAATTCGGCAGGAGTTCGGACCTTTCAGCTACGAATCTGACGCTTGGAATGCGAATGCAGTTGAAAGACCGAGAGGAGGACGCCATGGGCTGGAAGAGGTAATTCCCGGCGCTCTCAGATAAAGATCCAAGGTCACCTATATGGGGAGATATAGGATAAATAGGGAACATGCCCAGCACTCTTCACTCACAAACTCATCTTATCCTCACATCCATCACTTCTCAAACCAAGTTCAACGTTCAAAAAACCCTCAAGACCGACCTTTGAGTACCCGACATGAAGTTCACAATTCCGCTCGTCTACATGGCTTCGGCAGTCAGTGCAATTCTATCCTGCTGTCCTAGATGCGAACATTGCTGCCCCTACAAGTTGTTTGATACTGCGAAGCGTGAGTCAAAGAATTCGACTGATTTTACAAGAATATGATACTAATTCATCGACGCATCAGGGTTCTCACTGGAAGAGATGTTTGGTTTCGCTTCTTGTCTCGCAGACCGTGGCGTGTGCTCCGAGAACAGCACGCAGACCGTCCTGGAAACTTTCAAGATTGATTCTACTCTGTATGATGATACCCTGGACAACAACACGGCCGATGCTGTGGCTATCTGCATTCTCGAGGCGGAGGGGACTAAGATCATGGGGGATGCTTGTTAAGTTTAAGTGATGCTATGGGTGTGAACATCTGATGTTTATTGAGACCGCCCGTACCGCGCATTTAGAGGGATGGAGATAGTAGCAAGGACTAGTGCCTTCAATATGAAATACAACCACCGGTTATGTCTACTATAGCTTTGAGACTTGGTTTCCTCCTGCTGTGAGCGGTATATTCTGCAATGCTCGTCTCCCCCTTGATCCCTCCATCAAGTCATTCACTGGTTTCCCATTCTTACCCAACGACCTCCACCTCCAAGCCTTTACAGCCGGTCTATCCATGCCCTTTCCTTCAATTATATCCACGATCCAACTGCCAATGGTGGGTAGATACTTGAACGCGTGGCCACTGCCCGCCGTCACAACCATGAGACCTTGTTTCTCAGGGACTCTATCGATGACAAAGTGGTTGTCGAAGGAATCAGTGTACCAACACAACCTCGTCGTGAAGATATCGATGTCTGTCAGTTCAGGCAGGTACTCGTCTGTAAACTTGCGGATGACCTCGACGGCTTTGGCGGGAACCTTGCGGATCTGCTCATCCTCGGTCCATCGTGTGACGGGAACACTGCGCTCACGACCATCTGGCTGTACCCGTGGGTTGGTGTATTTTGTCCCTCGGTAGCCGATCTTTAAGTGGCCTTGCTCATCGACGGGGAATCCGTACAGCCCAGCATCAGGTCCGTCGGCGATCTTGAAGGACCAAGCTGGGAAGTTGGATGGAGAAAAGCGCTGTCGAAGGGTCTCTGGGAGCTTGAAGATGATGACAGAGCCCGCTGTCGCCTCGGCTAACCCGTCCAGAGACGGCACCAAGCTTGGCGTCCAACCTCCACACGCGACGATAGTCAATGCGGCATGGTGTGTCTTTCCATCCGCAGTTTGAACACCTACTATCTTGAAATTCCCATCTTGCACCAAAGCAGTCACTTTACCCGCGACGGAGTCCAAGATGAAACGGACTCCTAGCCTTTTTGCCTTGTGTAGGGCAAACCGACAAGCCTTGTCTGCCAGAGTGATTCCACCAGTGGTATCCATCACGCCCAGCAGCTTTTTCGAAAAAGGCTGCATTCTTGCTGTGAAGCCTCTTTCCTTAGCTAAGCGCATGTGATCTTCGTTGTTGTTGACAAGTTGTGTATCGCGATACCCAGCTTTGTTCATGTTATCGATGGTTGCCCTTTCAAAGTCAGGCAAGGTGTCTGAGTCGGTGCATGATAGGTCGCCGTTGTTGATCCAGAGATCATCAGTCGAGGCCATTCCCGGAGGTACGGCCGAGCCACCACGTCGGAGTTCTTCGGTCCAAGAGTTCCATCCTTTGATAGCCTCAAGACTGAGTTCTTGGTATATGGTCTGCGAGCCATATGCTGAGCGGATGATCTTGTTGATGTCTTGACACGGCCAACAGTTAGTGGCGGCCAATATTGAGTTTGGGTATAGCTCACCAGCAGAGGCGGCATCGCAGCCTTCAAAATACGAATATTGAGTCTTCTCGTAGGGCTGTTTGTCGAGAAGTGTCACATCCGTGTATCCTCGCTCTGCCAAGTGAATGGCAGCGCTTAGACCGAATATCCCAGCACCAACAATGATGATAGGGTCGGTTTTGGCTGGAGGAGCTGCGTAGGTGGACATGTTGAGATGTTGATGTTGATAGTGGCAGCGGAAACTTAGGAAAGGATGAGCCAATGGATTCTAGAACAGTTGATGGCGTTGTCTGGGACCATTATATGCGCCCACTGTGATGATGAGAGTGTCAACCTTGATGACACATCGGTTGTCAGAGCAAGCATCGTATCGGGTCTGCACGGCTCAAGAACGTTGATCGTTGGTGCTTACCCTTGCCTCAACAACTTCCTCGGTTGCATCCTCGGGTTCCAACACTGGCTCTGAATCCACTGATACTATCTTGTCCGACTGGAAGCTTCCGTAGAGCCAGTAGGAAACGACCAGCAACCCCGGGTTTCGGAAATAACGCCGGAAGATACCGATGCACGAGGCGGCATAGATCAAGATCCTATTGGACGACCGGAAGTTGTTCTCTGTTCAGGGACTTAAGCCCACCAATAGGGACTTTGCCTCGGATTCGACCGGTGTGCCCCACAGATAAGGTCAACGTCCGGGCGGATCAAGGTTGTCACTCGACTCGCAGACGCAGAATCTCCAGCCAGACTTACTCCGTAACTATCAGCGATCAATCCTTTTACGACATGAGAAAAGTTTCCTGGGCATTCGTATCCTGGTTACCCCGCGTATGACGGGTACGCATCTCATGATAGCTTATCTGGACAGGGGAGTTCGAGACCGGGGCAATCCTTGATCACACTTGGACGTCGAGATAGCAGCAGACAAGAACTAGAGCTGAGGTATCAAGCCTCATCCTAGTGCCTGCCTGCCTCCCCCGCATCCTGGGCTTGGTGTTCATGCAAGTATTTAAGGTCACATCCTTCCTCCTGGGCCTCGAGACAGAAGACCACTTCACCCAACCGAGAAGGCCGTTAGAGCTTGGAGAAATCTCATCTACACGATGCCTACTGTTGAAGAATACGATGATCCAGCTTGGCCCCCAGGCACGGTTCGGCTCGAAGGTAAGAGACCTGTCACACGCCCCATCAATCGATGGAGATGGCATCTGTCGACTTGCTGACACTTCGTCCCAGAGGAGGACCGGTCAAATGAGATCATCCTGCAGCCGCAGCCCTCGAGGGATCCCAATGATCCACTTGTCAGTTTCCCTGACTAACCTCCCGAACCGGGCAAGATACTGACAAAGCAACCCAAGAATTGGTCCAAGCCACGCAAGTATGCCAACTTTGGCCTTGCCGCATTCTACGCCTTGATGGTGTTTGCCCTGTAAGTAAAGGCAACCTCTGAGAACAACGAAACAACTAACAGCAGTCCCAGGATTGATGTTGCTACACCGACTTGGGGCCCCATGCACGAAGAGCTGGGCTTCAGCTACAACGCCCTGAACAACAGCTACGCCGCTGGTTGTGGCGCCCTCGCCGTCGGAGCCTGTGTTCTTATCCCCTTTGCCCTCAAGTACGGTCGACGTCTCGTATACATATTCAGCACAGCCATCCAGATGGGAGTGTCTATCTGGTCTGCCCGCCAACAGAACGTGGTAGACCTGATGATGGTCAACATCATCAGCTGCTTCGTGGGTGCCCTGGCTGAGGTGGTGGTGCAAATGACGGTTGCGGATGTCTTTTTCGTGAACCAGCGTGGAACCATGAACAGCCTGTACTTCTGGTCGACTAGGATTGGTGCGTCTCTGGCTCCCACAGCGGCAGGCTATGCCACTGTCTCGCAGGGTTGGCGTTGGGTTTGGTGGTGGGTTGCCATCTTCTTCGGACTTCTCCTCGTAGCCATGATATTTGGCTATGAAGAGACCAAGTTTGTCCCTCCCGCGATCGACGGTGTCAATATCGCCCACGAGTCGGATCCTACCAAGGAGGACTCGAAAGACCCCGAGTTGGCTCGTACCAAGACACCAGCCGAAGCCGGCCCCAAGCTGACCGTTGCTTGTATCGACCCTGCGATACCCAGGAAGACATACAAGCAGCGTCTTGCACTCACGACAGAATCGCCAGGCTCCCTTGGTTCCTTCTTCCGACACTGTTACCAACCATTCCAGATCCTCTTCTCAGTGCCAGGCGTCTTCTACATGTCCCTAGTCTACGGGGGCATGATGGTTGCATCGAACGTCATCAGCACGACTGTTTCCAACTGGATGATTCGCGCGCCTTACAACTTTGACGCTGATCAGATCGGGCTGATGAGCTTGGCTCCCTTCACCGGATCGACACTCGGAACTCTCATCTGCGGCCCTCTAAGCGACTGGCTCATCCTATTCCTCTCTAAGAGAAACAAGGGCATTTACGAGCCCGAGATGCGGCTCTGGGTAATGTTGGCTTTTGCGCCCTTTGTACCTGTTGGCATGATTCTCTTCGGTGTTGGGCTTAACAGTGGCTGGCCGTGGCCTATTCTGGCTATCGGTTATGGCATGTGTAGTTTCGGTACCGCACCGGCTGGTACCATTGCCCTGACTTATATGACAGATGCTTATACCGAGGTAAGCAAGCCTTCTGGACGTTTAATCTGTGCATGATTGCTAATCTATGTACCTCGATCAGATTGTCGGAGACGCCATGGTCAGTGTGACCTTTACCCGCAACGTGTGCTCGACAATGTTCATCTTTGCTCTCCCACCGTGGATCGCGGCTGTTGGACTACAGAATGTCTACATCACGATGGGTGTTTTGATCACTGCTATTCTGTTTGGCAGTGGGCTTTTTATCGCCTTCGGCAAGAGGTTCCGTTTCAAGTTCCGCAAGACATATCGATACTTTGCTGCGAAGCAGTTTGAGCCACGGCTTATGTAGACTTGGTATCAGGTTGTTGGGGGCTTCTGTAAGACACATGTCTTGGCCAATTGTGTTGTTTCTCTCTTCTGGGGGCAGATAAGATACCACCGGTTTGGGAATATGTATGTGTTGGCCCCAAGGAACCGACATGTCAGATGATTTCAGACAATAATACGGCCATGTAAGCTTAGTATTCTATACTTGTTTACTAAAACTACTCTATCTTAACTGTGCCATGCCGCTACTTGCTTTCCGCTTTGAATGGCCTCTTTCGTAATTTTGATACTTGCTCATCTTCATTCCACGTGCACCTACGCCTTCAATTGGATCATCACCAATAATCCTCCCATCAAGGAAAGCTCACTGTGACACGAACTTGCTGTCCGTCTGGGTCCGGGAATCATGTGCTTTGGCAGACTCGGGGTTTGTTTAATCCGATACCAGCCCATACCATCTTAGCGCAGGCTCTCATATCTCGCCAGCGTCAAACACCTGGACATCATCTTTGGACAAGAGTAGTCCCACGCAAAGTGGCCCGCTTCAAATCCTCCACCGCGTCCCAGGGTCAATCCTCGTAGTATAATTCTGGAGAACCATCATGATCTCCCATTCTCGCCACAGGCCCCATATCCGACCCCCTCCCCGACGCAGGGGTCCCAGAGCGCAGACAGCCTGCATAAGTTGTAAGGAGAGGAAGCTGAAAGTAATACATATCCATCAATTATTTACCATTACCTATGCTCACCATGCCCCAGTGCGATGACCAAGTTCCGTCATGTGCCAACTGCCAGCGGCTTGATCTCGGTGAGAAGGCAATGGAATCACCTCGTTGTTGTGCTGACGATCCCACAGCTTGCCTTGTTGAGGATCCCTCTACTAAGCGCCAGTTACCGAGGAACTATCTAGAGACTTTGGAAGAACGCGTCGAGCTTCTTGAGCGCCTCCTACAGCAGCAAGGCCAAGCCAGCCAGCCACAACCCTCCGCTGGGCTCCAGGCATCTCGGTCTCGCGATTTTAACCATTTCGGTGCCGCTTCTGGACCTTATCCAGCAAGAGATCGAGATGGAAATGATGAAGCTACCGATCTAATCTCAAAGGCAGGTGTCTTGAGCCTCCACGCTTCGGGGGCGGAACCACAATATTTTGGGCCCTCCTCTATGTTCTCTTTCTCCCGCGTCATTCATGCCTGTGTCCGGCAGGCAGTGCAAGAAACCCCCTCCAACGAATTCGACTCAGGCCTGAACGAATTGGATGCCTCTTCACTGGCCCCTTGCCGACTGCCAAATTACGAGGTTGGGTTGGCGCTTAGCAACGCCTACTTCGAAAACGTCCATTTGCAGTACCCTTTCCTTCATGAGCCGACTTTTAGGCAATGGGAGAATAACGCTGTCGGGTTGGATTCTATGGTGGCAAGCCCTTCTGAGCTCTTCTTCGTCAACATGGCATGTAGAACCTGTTTGATTGATCCGAAAGTCCTCCGCTAATGAGACGCAGGTTTATGCGATAGGAGCCCTTCTAAAGTCTAACAAGAAATCTTTCCCGCAAGTGAGTTTATCATGTCTCCACGATAACGCAACTAACCAATTATCTCTACCCAGCAACTGTACGTATCAGCACTGCTATATATCGACCATGTTCTGGCGAAAAAGAGCCTCGAGTCTATCCAAGCATTGCTTTGCTGTGCTTTGTTCTCGATACGGTCTTCCATGGGTCCATCCGTATGGTTAGTTGAGCCACGAGCATCCAATCGTACAGAACTGACGATCTGGTACAGGAACCTCTCGGGCCTTGCCCTACGTCAATGCATAGAACTTGGATATCATCGCAATGTCAAGAAGATCAACTTGAAGACAAACATGCTACGTCTTGAGCTGAGGAAGCGAGTATTTTGGTGTGCATACCAGATGGACTGTGCCTCTTCCGTCAACCTCGGGCTTCCGCTGAGCCTCCCAATCCAGGAAGTTGACACTGAGGTGGGTTTTGATCGTCTATAAGTTTAGAGGCGTTGTACTTATAGTGTATAGTTCCCACTGGATATCGACGACTCATCCATCACCGAGACTGGAGTAGAGGGGCCTCCTCGCCCGCCAGGCGGTCCCGTAACTACCATGTCGCACGCATTGCATCAATTTCGGATCCGATGTATTTGGGCACGGATCTACGCATCCATATACTCCAATGCTGCCACTCAAAGCCACAGTGACGAAAGTTACCAGGCACAGGTGCAATCATTGCGTAGGGAGCTCGATGAATGGATGGCCGCGACACCTCCTGAACCCCAACGGGCTGGCGTTCCCCTGACCGTTTTCGCAAACACGGAGGATTACAAAGTAACCTACAACGAGACCATCCTATTTCTCTACCGTGGACAGTTGACACGCCGCGAGAATGTGCAGGACGAGGTGTTCTTGGAATGCATGCAGGCTGCCAGTGACATATGCCAATCATGCAAACGCCTATACATCGGGAAGCCCATCAACTATACCTGGTCAACTCTCCACGTCATCTTCCTGGCAGGTTTGACTAACTTGCACTGCCTTTGGACTTCACCCGCTGTCCGGCAAGCTGCGAGGATTGACAGCGTGAGCAATTCGTTTACGACATGCACAATGCTGCTAGCCATCATGGCGGAACGCTGGGAAGGCGCCGCGCCGTACCGGGATCTATTTGAAGCGCTCGCCTCGAGAGCAATGGCTATGCTGGTTGAGCGAAAGCAGCACGAGCCGCTGTCAACTTCGCCTGCGGAACCAGCCATTCCGAACATGGAGGATCTTACGCAATGGGCAGCTCAGATAGCTGATGTTTGTATGCCAGATGCTTTTGGTAGTCTCCTAAGTGGGCTTATTGGGGATTACAGCCTAGAGGGACAGGAGTCCAATGATAGTCTGTGGGAGTTCTGAGGTAAAGGGGAAACAGGCTAAGGTCGTTTATTTTGATGACCGTTTCAGCCATTGACACCGGGTGCGTAGTTTCACCTGTTGATCTAAATAGCTTGGTACGGTCCACATATCAAGAACTTGCGAAAGAATATTTATATCCAATCTATAGAAAGTGCAAAGAAGAGAGCCCTAGTCTACTCTTGTCGCCAATTTACTTCAGCAAATCGGCAATCTGCTTCGTGATATCAGTCAGAGGAAACTGAGCCCTGCTACCAGCCAGCGTGCCCTTAACCTTCTCATCACCAAAAAACTCAGTCACCGAGTAAAGGCTCGACCCAATCTGCAAGCTTGCAACAGTAGAACCTCCAGCAGCGAGATGCTTATTCGGAATGGAGCCCACGTTCCGAGCCTTGTTCCACTTTCCGTCAGCGGAGTGCAGGACGATGGTGCCGTTGGTGTTGTCCGAGACCAAGAGGACGGTGCCGTGGTACAGGGGAGGAAGAATAGCTCCGTCTAGGCCTTGGCCGATTGGGGTTTTTCCAGAGCTGAGAGGAATCTTGGAACCCTTTCCTTGCTTGTCGCACTTGTTGAATCGATACAACTGTCCATCGGTGTTATCGGTGACAATCAGGGAATCCCCAACTGACACAGCGCCCGTAAAACCGTGCTTGGTATGATCAGGTGGAGTTGCGAGATACCATGCACTGGCCTGTTTGTTGTCGGCGCTGACCCGAATGATGCTGCTGGGAAAAGTTCCAATGACAAACGTGTTGCCCTGTTCGTCGTGCTCGATATCCTGGTAACCCGAGTACACCCCGTTGGTCACAGCCGTCAGGTTTCGGCGCCAGAGCTCGCGACGTGTCTTGAGATCATACTTGACGAGGAAGTTATCGCCCGAAATGTCCTGGCCTTCGGTGTCGAAGGCGGCTCCGGCGTCAATGACGACTGAGAGCCTACCAAGGGGATCTACTTTGACGCCGCTGGCGTGAAGAATAGGATCGCCACTAAGACCTTTGAACTTGATCGAATCGATGACGGCGTTGACATAAGGGTCCCAGACTGCTACGGTGGCATTGTAGACGGAGCTGGAGATACGTGTTAGAAGATGTAGGACGATATGGAAGAGGAATTGCTGACCTGAAGTAAACGGAGCAGCGACTCTCGTCAAAAGCGGCATTCTCGGGATACAGTTGGAAACTGTTGATGGTCTTATCCCCGGAAATGCTCGCGCAGTGGGAGCTGGAGTCAGGGTGTCTGCTTGGGAACGCTGTCGCTGTTGACGCAGACAGAAGGACGAGTGAGGGAGACAATCTCATCTTGATCAAATTGAATCGTTCCGGTATGGATAAGGAGAAGGATAGTTGTTACTGTAAGTGAAGATACAAGTCGGAGAAAATGAGCCTTAAGTGTTTCTTAAATATCTCGCATCTCGACATGAAGGCTTCATTATGTGTCAAGCTCACACCCGATTTCAATCGAGCTCGTAGATCTCGGCTCCCACCTCCCAAAGCCAACTTGATTTGATTACACAATGCAAATCTTGGGTAACAAGGTGCAGTCACGACATTGACGTCTCCAGTGTTTCCGACAAAGTGCCGAGATGACGGCCATCCCACTGGGAAAAAGCATTTGCAAGACGTACGACACCTCGGAATCGACGACACGTCTACGAAGTGTCCAATTAAAACACTCTCCCGACGAAAGCTTAGACCTTGTTTACGTAGTGGGAAAAGCTGGTCATTGCTAAGCCGGAGATGTTCAGCTCGAAAGTGGGAGCCGGTGGGATGAAATTTCTTTATTCTTGACACGCTTAGAACTTTATTACTAAGAAGACTACTTGATACATTTTGAAGCATATAATTAAATGATTTCATTTTCTATTCCACGTTTGGTAAGGAGTGCGATCAAGGTTGTTTAACCCTCTGTGCTGTATCGCCTGGGTGCAACTATTCAGCGCTGGAGGATATGCCAAGGAAGACCAGAATGTCAATATTACATAACTCGGAGACGAGACTCGAGCATAGTTAATCAATTATGAATTCTCCCTAGAAACATGCGTCGGCTTGAGATTCATCTCTTCTTCGATCTTCTATGTCGGTTATCTCGGCTTCAACTATGATCAAGGAGACATTTCCAACGCATTATAGCATCCTATCCCAATGCTAACCCAGTGGCCCTCTTTTAAGCTTTATCTCTTCTTCTATGACTCTCTTATGAAGGTACCTGTGGCTACCTAATTACATACCGGCACAACGACACAACAGGTCAGAAAGACTACCTGGAACAAACACAGCCGCAATGCACCCAAAGGATACACCCGGGCTTTAATAACACAGTTAAGAGTTACAAAGCTTATAACCACTACAAATTACGGCGTGAGAGAGCCTTAGGACTGGAGAGACGAACTAATAGCAGCCTTACCAAAGCTTCTTCTTAGTTACCAGGCCTTCTATCGCAAGAAATAAAAGACATGATTTTCACCTGTATACTGATTCGAGAGTTAGTGGTAACTAAACAGTTGCTATGAGCTATCAACTGCCAATATGTGACAAATTAATGAGCAGTGGGATAGAGGAACACAGCTTGGTACTGCACCTCCTTCCATAAAGAAATCAGCTTGTATGATATGCATGCTTATTAAGTACGTTGACCACTTTAAGGATAATATATGTTTTCTTCAAGCCTCGTTCCTGTTCTGGATCTTGGCAGCGTGAAAGCCTCGGACACAGCCTCGTTGGGCTAACCGCCACCATCTAAACAGTTTCTTCAACCCTCTCTATCTCAACTGCACATCAGACAACCAAACACGAAACTCAGCATCCCAAAAGCTCTTATCTATACCAATCGCTCCCAACTAACCTCACCCATCGATGGACCCGCTCTCCATCACGACAGGATGCGTGGCCCTTCTTGTCAACCTAGCCAGCGCTACAAAGAGGCCGCTGAAGACTTCATCACAATCACAAGAGAGCTGATTGAGCTGCGCACGATTGCTTCAACACTTCAGCGCGACTGTGATGACTCATCTGCATCGTCTATTCCGGTAGAGCTCCGACCACAAACTGCCGCCATATTAAAGAATTGCGATGCCGTGGTTCTCCAGGTCCAAGGCCTCGTGGACAAGTACATGTCCTCGGGCAAAACCGGTGCTGCTAAATGGGCTCTGCGCGGCAAGGAAGATGTCGCCAAGCTGCAGGTATCCCTCGAGACTCATTGCAACGCGCTGGGTCTAACGCTGGGGATGATCTCAGTCTCCCTCACGAAAGCTGTCAAGGACGACACTACTGTGATCAAGGAGGGCATGGCGGAGGTGAGGGAAATTGCAACCCACGTATTGAAAGGGGTTGAGACCTTGCGGAAATTGGAAGGCGCCGAGCAGCCCGGTGACCGTTTGGACCTCGGCGGTCGGTTCATGAAGCTGGAGAGATATCTCGACGACATGACTTCGTACGCTGATACTGTCATTGGGGAGGATTTTTGGGATGACGCAGAGACCCGGTCTATCGAGGAGAGTTCGGAAAACAGACAGGACGGCCATGATTCCCAGCGAATCATACAAGCCGGGGCACAAGTCGTTCAATCAAACACCGCAGCAAAGTCTATCAGCAACTTAATTACGAGCCAGAAAAACTATCAAAAAGAAAAGCACCATTCTATGGAGTCAATGGGGGAAAGTCCTGTTTCTGGCAGCAATCCAGGCCAAGCAAGTGTAGAAGACTCCGCCGGGCAAGCAGACCAACCCGGGCCTCCACTCCCCCCGAACTTTATTCATCTCGGAGGAGATCCTCCCATAAAACCGGTCAAACTGAAACGCGGAACCACACATGTTGTGAAAAAAATTGCACTAGTCGGTGCGTATTGCGGGAAAACAAAACTAATAAGGTCAGTGTTTCCTATTCTCCCCATCTCAAGACATCAACTGACTGGCCGCCCCAAAGAACATTTGTTGAGCGGAAATGCCCGCCGGTATGTTTACCATCCATTCCCACTGGGCCGTTGCTGATGGTATCAAGGAATACCTTCTCCCAAGTGGAATTGATCACTATCACGCTACCCTAGACGTTGGCTGCGAACTATCTCTCAGTATTATGGATTCGCCTGGCAGTGAGGATTGGGAGAGATCGCGAAAAAACGCCTTTCGCTGGGATGAACCCGATCTGTTCTTGATCTGTGTTGATCTCGGAGACCCAGGCCTTTTCGGCCTCGCTGAAGAAAATGTGCGTTTCCCGGACGTATAAAATCTCCAACCCGTGTCTAGAGTTCGCAATACTATATACTAACAGGCGAGCCACATTTGATAAATGAAGTCCGTGAAGTCTCTCCAGAGACACCGGTGGTTCTTGTAGGCTGCAAGAAAGATGTCCGCGATTGCCCCGAAAAAAAATTGGCCGGGCAAGAAGGTGGTTCCTGTCTCGTGGGCGACTGTACGACGCCGCATCCTTCAGAACCAGCTAGGCTGTTGCTAATTGAGCGCTATAGGGCGAGGCAACGGCTCGAAAGATCGGGGCTGCTATGTATATGGAATGCTCGGCAAAGACAGGTGAGGGTGTTGATGCAGTGTTTCTTGAGCCTTTGAAGGTGATGGTTCCGTCTAGAGTTAAGAAGAGTTGGCGGAGTAAACTATTCTCAAGGGCTTAGAGCATAATGGTGAGTTACCGAGGAGGTGTGTGAAGGGATTTGATTTTACTGGCCTTACATTTTATCTTCATAGGAGGACGTATAGGCGTCGTTGACGGGGAGTAATGATGGCTGTAATACGCCACAAAGGGACGGATATAACCCTGAACCTTTCCAGCGCTCGGGACGATTATTTCAAATTGCTTTTAATTGCTATAATACTTGAAATATCTGCAAAAAAGCGGTGGAATTCATTAATCATGAATGACTACATTTGGTTTTGAGCAGATCGTCTTGGCTCTTAAAAGACTGACATATCAGCAAGGCCACAGATTTCGTCTTCATGCCAGTGCGTTTGACTCACCTGGGCCATGGATAATAGCTCTGAAAATAGCTTCAACACCAATGTAAAGCATCAAACCACTACGCACAAGGGCAACATTAGTAGTGAAACAAATATCAAGAGCCCGTGGGATGTCTTCGATATCCTCTACCTCAACACCTGTCCTTCAGTCATTACTTGTTGCGGCTGAAGTGTGGTTTAAAGACGTCTGACCCATATACAGACAAGGATTACTACCTCCCCCTATAACTATTTCATAAGTACCCAATTCGGGGATGGATAATAAGCACTAGCTATTCATATTTGAAGGCTCTGTTGCTTTTATGGGCATACTCCAGACTCATACTTCCTAGGATTAATTATTCTCTGCCGTGGTCGGTGGATCGTCATTTGGTAGGTGAGCTAATAGTAAAGTTTACTTACAACGGCTTCGTGAAACATTAGCCCGTCGGCAAATCCATAAACATCACTCGTCACCGTTACTAGCAAGCCTTATACTCACTCTTGGCCTACCGCGTTTTTAAACATCATGTGGATCTTCTAACTTAACCATAACTTCAATAAACTGTTAAGACGGCAATCATCCCCGCCAGGTACAGGGTGGAAAGATTCCACCAGGAGGAATGCCGCGGAAACGACCCTTGCTGCTCATCTCTTTCGGCGCTTGGCTACGCTTGGCAGACAAGGCTAGCCTCTTGGGGTAGCGTCCGTGCAGTCTCACGTCGATCATTGATTGCTTCTTTTCAATTCCTCAAACGTCATTACCAAGACGAAGCTTACCGACTCTGGCTACATGCACCGCTTGCCAATCATTTGCCAAGCAGATTATCATTAAAAGAGTCTCTTGAGTTACGGTAGTCCAAGAAATGAACCTGAACCCGCCAAGCGTGTCTTCTCCTTCTGTTGTTGGATTAACTGAATGACCCCTTACGACTTGCGCAGCCACAAAGGTACCGTCGTAATCTAAACCAATCACTTTTGACTTGCTGCGCCTCATACAAAGGAACAATTGTTTGAGACGCGCAATGAAGACTGCCCCGCTAATTCTCGGCTCGAGATTGCCGGGTGGTCGGGTGGTCGGGCTAGAGGAGACGCAGCAGCACCACGGACCCAATACGAGGATCGTTTTGAGTCGAAGGATGGAAATCCTTCGACGCGCCCTTTTCCCAGCCAACTGTGACCACGTGCTTGGGATACGTAGTAGTACATAGATTACCGAGCTACTCCTTGTAATGGAATACGAGCTGGACGATCCAACTAGGCAGCTGGCCTTGGTTTCTTATGCATGTTGGTTATTGGTCTGTTAGCCTACTAACACACATTCGTTAGTACCAAGAAGACTGGGCATCTGAAAATCATGCTATCTCGATGAGGCTGTGCTGTTCGGTCTTGGACCCGACTTCGATGCATTTGTGGTTCTCTTACTTGCATTCATCTCATCATTCTCTGATGGAGTAGCCTCATCGACCACCCCGTAACCACAATGCGGGCATCAATCCTCAAAGTCGCCGACCCTCTTGTTGCATTATCGGCCGCTGCCTTGATCTCTTCGACATTAAAAGAGCATCTATCTTCACGACGTCCAGAGCTCTTTTCCGAGCTCCTCTGTTGGGCCACTCTCCCGGTTCTGATCAAGCACACCCAGCGGACACCCCCTTCAAAAGGCGCCGCGCCCACCCCTTTTGGTGATCTTGGAGCTCAGACAGCTTCATCAGGTCTGCAATGGATTGTTGCTGCTGGTATAGCAGGGGCTTCTTTTTACAGGGCCGAATGTAGTTCCCTGGCCTTTTTCGTGAGAAGGATCCTTGCGCTATCACGTTTCCACTGACTGACAAGGTACAGCCGGCTCTAACACCACTGCTTTTCGTAATTCGGAGGCATCTTGGGTGCAAGTCTCCCAGTGTACCAGCATCCTACTCATGGGACCTCTCCTTGATCAATTCAGGATGGGGTATGGCCCTAGTTGCTTCCGTTGCCGCATTCACCTTGTCGAAAGGTGACCTCCTCAGGTCATTATTGTCCAGCATCCTAGTAGCTGCTCTCCTTATCGTCTACGGCGCTTTTACCGCCAGGCCTAAAGATGGCCCGTGGAATTCCCCGCTTGTTGATATTGAAGCATCTATAATTGGTGTTTCGATTCGGGTGGTGGCCCTCCTGGTGGTGGGTCTGGGGATCCAATCCGTTGCACTGGGTCTCCTTACAAGTTCTATTTCCTACGCCCTTCTCTTGGGGCTTTCCAAAGCTTCATCATGGTTCTTTATGATTCAGTTGGTTAGTAATTTCTCATTTTTTCTTCCACACCTTTTATTGATAGCTTTAGGCCCGAAACACATCATGGCTGATGGCCACCACCATAGGGACTTTTGCCATCGCATCCACAGCCAACCCTTTTCGAGAATCATCAGATATGCGAGCTCTATGCCATGTCGTGGTGTCATTACTTGCGCTTTGCCAAACAATTCAGTTTATTCCGGGGCAGCTCAAGGGTAAATCGCTTCTCTGGGGCTTTTTCCTCATCTCTCTTCTTCCATACCTTTCCAACGTATGGGCGATTCAAAATGCACAAGCCTATTCACTCAATAGCTCTGGAACATTACCAATGCATCCAGTTGAAGCCTTGGTTCGTCACGCAACGGAAAATTTCGAACACCTACTCCGAAACCAATCCAAAGGCTACGAAGCTGCCAGCGATGAATACCGACGACGATACCACCAAGAGCCGCCACCAGGTTTCGAAGCCTGGTTCAGGTTTGCAAAGTCAAATCAATCGCCAATAATTGATGAATACGACATGATCTACGACATCGTTTCTCCATTTTGGAAACTCAGTGGTCAGGAGGTTCTCGACGTGATGGCAAAGGTGAAGGAAACACCACGGAGCGAAGTTTGGCTCTGTGAGTTCTCAGGAAAGGAAGCCAAAACCAAGTGCCAACACCCTTACCGGACATTCGATAGACACTACAGTCTTCTTTTCGACACGCTCTTGGGTGACCTTCCTGGAGAACTTCCTGACGTCAAGTTTCTCATCAACCATTTTGACGAACCGAGAGTTCTGATTCCTTCGAACCCAACAGAAAAGGACTCTCCGGCTCCCAAACAATTCAGTTTGACCGACATGTCCCTGAAATCCACGTGGGAAAAGCTTAGCAGTGTCTGTGCCCATTCACAGAGGAAAACTGGTAGCTCTTATCCCGAGCCTGCACTTGAAACATTCAACATGCCCTTCGTCAAAAACCACTTTTCGGAAAAGGACCTCTGCCAGCACCCCGAGTACAAAAACATGCACGGCTTTCTCATGAGCCCGAAAACATTTCAGCTGGTGGAAGGATTAGTGCCGATATTATCGACTGGTGCACCTTCAACAATGGGCGACATTCTCTTCCCAAGTCCAGCATACATCGAAGAAGAGTTCCAATACGACGTATTGACGGATTTAAAATGGGAGAGCAAGCGGAACAACCTGTACTGGGCTGGCTCAACAACAGGTGGATTTGTCCTTGATGACCATTGGCGACAGCACCAACGACAGAGATTTGTGGCCTTGGCTCAGAACCTGGAACAGAAGCCACACTCTTATCTACGACAAAGGAATGGAATGTTTGGCCGCGTATACTCGACTTTTCTCAACAGTCGGTTATTTGACGTTGCCTTCACTAGGATCTTTCAATGTGAAAGACAGTACTGCAGAGATGAGAGCACATATTTCAACACCAAGTCTTGGGCAAACAAGGATGAGGCATTTAGGTCCCGACTCGTATTTGACACAGACGGAAACGGCATAAGCGGACGTTACTACAAGCTCCTGGCATCAAACTCCGTACCGTTGAAGCAGACAATCTTCCGCGAATGGCATGATGAGCGGTTAATGCCCTGGGTTCATTACGTGCCCGTCAGCCAGAGCCTGGAGGAGCTTCCCGAGCTTGTCTCTTATCTTACTTCCACGGAAGCTGGACAAAGGATAGCTAAGGCTATTGCTGAGCAGGGCAGAGACTGGTTTTCAAGGTCTCTGAGGCAGGTCGACATGACTGTCTATATATACAGGTTACAATTAGAATTGGCTAGGTTGCAGGATCCGAAAAGACTAGCGAGTTAAAGATAATTAAAAAATATTTAATAGGAGAATTGCGTATATTATTTGTATTTTATCAAGTCATTACGTGATGAGATGCACACAACCCTGCCTCTGGATGGTCTGAACGTCATGTGCCGCATTCATAACACCCACGTTTCTCGTTTCTTGTTGATGCCGGTTGGCTCACAGACCGCATCACATCAAGTGACCTTGGCGTCTCAAGCCATGAGGCCATACTTTCCTCGATAGCCATACAGGCCGTCTCCTCTGACGTGAACGGGTACGAGAAGGGTCCCGAGGCAGCGGCAGCGTATGGATCACTCAACATCAACCGCCAGACGTGGGGATTGTACCCGTTCATCAACTTGTACTGACCCATGATTTGAGCCTTGATCGTCTTAATGTGGCGGGCCATATCTTCAACCCGCCCCCTAATTATTTCAGGGCGCGACTGAACTATGCCTCCCACGAGTTGCTCACAGATAAGCTCTATGATCTCCTTGGGGACTGAACCTTGAAAGGCCCTGGTTGTGTTGAGGGTGGCCAGCAGATCGAGCAGGATCCGAACTTTGATGAGTGTCAAAGCTAACATGGGACTTGTATCAGACCGGTGTCCATATACCCAGTTTTTAGATTCTTCGAATGCGTCGGCATCCTTGACTTCGAGGAAATCCAAGTCATTATCCCAGCCGTATTGACCCCAGTCATCCCATTCGAAATAGGCCGGGTCTCCGGTTGATGCACACCACTTGATAAAGTCATAGGCTTCTTGGTCTTTGTTGAGGCGGATGAAGAGTGCAGGAATAACCAATCGAACATCTTTACGATCTCCACGGTTGAGCTGAAACATTCGCAGGAAGCAATCCAGAGCAGCCTGTACGGCATCAACGCGTCCACCAGGGCCACCAAATGATAGAAGCAGCGTATTCGCTAGTTGATATTTTGCGAGTATGTATGGTTCAGTCAGAGGGACAGCCCCAAAGTAACCAATGCCGTCCTTAAAGAGATCGTTGGGGACGGATCCGTCATGTACCATGTCCCACAAAGCAATCCTCTCCTTTTCCATGATTCTGCGCGCTTCCTTCGTCTTTTCACATGCTGACCAGTGAAACATGTGGTCGAGGACTCGGTGTTTGTGTTCACAGTAGTAGACCACTCGGCAGCCTGAGCAGCGGCGGCGGAGGTCGTCTTTCTCGCCGCAGAGGCCGCAAGCGCGGGGTAATAACTTGATAGGATCTGGAGAGGACATGGTGAGTGGGGGTCCATGAAATAGAGAGGGCAGAGAAGAAAGCGAGAAAGAATGGTGGTTCAGGGAGGTATCAAGGACTTGCAAAGAGCTGATGTTGGCAATGAGCATCAGAGAGACGCGGACAAGGGCAGTACACTGAAGCGTGAGATCACGTGCTGATTGCCAAAAAAATAAAATATGTGGAATCGAATCATGGACTCTGGGTTGCCAAAAAAGATTACGCTAGCGCCTTCCCCATTGGACCATGGGAGCAAGCAACTCGGCCGAGGTACCCCCCTCAACGACTTTTGCCAAAACCGGGTACATATATGCATGAGAATTCAATAATGCCACGGTATGGGAAAATCCAATATTGAGATTTATTCCATTGATTTTTTTCTTTGTTGGCTTGGTTTCCTTTTTTTGGGGGGGGGGGAGGGCTGACTGCCCGTTTCAGTTCTTCCCTCGTCTCCACTTGGGCTAAACGCGCACGGACCATCCAGTACCCCCTGTCGGTCTTGGGAAGCAGCCATTCTCGACACACTTGATCTACAACTTCCCTTCAAGAAAAGACAGAAGGAGCACCATCTTGATCCTCTCTTTCCACCTCACACTTAACCTTCTTAAAGCAAATATTCAATCCTTGTCTTCCGGAGATTACGTCTGGTGGCCTGATGGCAGAGGCGCTCGGCCGAGGTCTTACCCCCCTCACAGCCGATAGATTCAGGGTTCGAATCCCTGCCATGCTCACCTTGCGGAGGGCGGCGTTCTATTCTCCCTCACTGGCAAACCCGTGGGACCCCAATTCTTTTTTTTGGCGGGCCCTTGTGTTCTTAGGTACTTTGGCATCTACTGGGTCCTGAGACGAAAGGGTCTGGCGTGCCCTGGAGCATATTCCACCAGATGCCATAGAAGAAAGGAGCATGCCGCTTCAGTGTCTCATCTTGTGCTCTTTGCGAAAATGGGTATTGCCTTGGTGAGCTAGAATAACCATGACGATAAGTAGAAGGAGTATATATTGTGGCTGGCACACGTCGCATGATAGGAACCCATTTGAGGATACTGAATCGTGTGGCTCCTGTTGTGTCGGGCATGGATGGGTCATGTGAGCCTTAGATCTGTTCTGCAATGCAGTTGGCCGTATTTCTAGTCGCGAACTCAGGAGTCCGGATGCGAAAAGTTGAGTGGAAAAATATTGGATGACAAGTGAATGGTGCTGGACCTTCGCGATAGGATGACTGAAGATACTCATGCTGGCTGGACCAGGCATATCATATATCTGTAATAAAGCTTGAACATTGACGGATTACATCTTAACATTGTTCTAGGTCTCTCCCATCTTCTCGTCCGAGGCCATCCCATAGCCGAATCATCTCAAACGCGCCCTCCGCATCACCACCCCCCTCAACAAACCAACTGATCCCCCCACAAGTCTCATCCACACAAACTGTCGTGCTCAGCGCAAACCGATCATTCGCAAAGACTTCCAGCGTATCCCCATCTCGGAAAATGCGTAGCCTCAATGCCTCTAGTGTCTCGCGGCCCTGTTCACGGCTGTAAAAGAGTGTAAACGCCCCCGATAGAGTATTTTTTCGAATATCCGGTTCGTGGTTTGATGCGCTCCTGTCCACGACAATTTTCTCCTCCACCGTGTCGAAGAAGATGCTAGTTCGTAGCGATGTATCGGCGTTGTGGCAGATGTGGAAACCTACTCGCCGGGCGTGTGCGTTGATGACGGCTTCCAGCTCCCAGCTCGTCGAACGGGTTCGGTGTTTCAGGATGCCAGAAATGTCAGACCCGCCGATGGTTGACCACTCGTCTGGCCGAGAGGGCCGGAGGAGGCGCATATCGTCAAGCGGCCGGATACCGAGCGTGTGTATAGTGTTGACTCCTTCGCTGTCAGAAATTACCCTAATAGAGCGTATCTCATCCAATGGCGACTTCAAGCCCCTAACCACATTTCTTGCGCTGTACAAGAAGAGCTCTCTGGGAAGCGACAGGTAGCCCGTCCAGCCCTTAGCCTCACGTCGGGCCAGTGTGAGCTCTTCCTCCTTGATCCAGCCAAACGCAATCCTCTTCTTCGTAACGGGATGCTCATACGAGTTTGGCGCGTACAAGGTCCCATGGTCTAGAATCCCGTCAAGGTCATGTCTTAGCTTCGGCCCTTCTGCAGTCTGCTCAAGAGAGCCAGCGAACCAGAGACACCACGCAAAAAGGTTGTCGGGATCTCTCTCCTTGCAGTCGGACTTGAAACCGCCTTCCGTACCCATAAGGAGAAAGTCGCGCTCTTCAGTGTCGCTTCGCAACGTCATGTAGTTGACACACTCCCAGTTGATGCCAAAGTCGCCTGTCCAGGGCCCAGGGATGCGGAAGCGAGGGACAAGGTCAACTAAGGGTCCCAGGTATTTCCACTCGGTAAGATCGGTCGGGGAGACGGCGTAGATAAACACGGTTGGAGTCTTGTCGGCAATCCCACCAGAAAGAATCCCATAAAGGCTCTTCTCGCCTCGGATCTCATCAAGAGCGGGCCAAGTCCCGAGAAACGGGTCTCTGAAGCCCGTCACCCGAAGGTCTTCCGGTTCATTCTTAATGATGGGGTTTAGGTCGCTTTTCCTCCACGTCTTCCCGTTGTCCGTAGACGTCGCCAGTGATACGCCTTCGGAGCCACGGATGTGCTCACGGGTCCAGTGAATAGAGAGGCTTGTGATGGACGAATATATAACCGTGAGCTGGTCCTTCTCGCCTTTTGGCCCAGTTGGCCATAGACAACCTGTCCAGATGCCATCATTATCATACGGCTCACTGGGTTGGAGCACAGGGTCGATTGTGTTGTGATTCCAACGTAGACCGTCGGGGCTTGTGGCATGGCCCCAGCAGATGTTGCCCCATTCACAGGACCGAGGGTTCCCTGGGCGGTATTAAAAACGAAGAAATCAGAGAAATCTTTTCTCTTACATTGATAGAAGATGTGATATGTGCCTGTCGTTGGATCAAACGTTGGGGCGCAGGGGTCGTTCATCCATCCATGCGGGGCCTTGAGGTGATACTCTGGTTGAGGATGGAAGTGGTGCGGCTTCTGTGCCGGGGCGGCGGTACATGTCGTAGTAACACTCATTGTAAACCAGACATGTCGAGTGATGGAATTGGAAAGATGGAGAATGTGCCAGAGGACAAGACGAGTACTTAAAGAAGTGTCGGCCTGGTAGATCGTTGAGAAGGCACACACAGAATGAATGGTGGGGGTGTGCGGGGGACACAGCTGGAGATGATGGGAGCCGATAAACGTGAGTATTTCTCCATCTGTACCGATACAGGCTCTTGATATGATCCTGTGATCCCATGATGGGGCCGTTGATGCCGATCAAGTCACATTGTCGGCCCGACAATGCTTCCTAAACTTGTGTGTCACATCCTCTAGCGAGAGGTCCTATCACTAGTTGTCAAATGCCTAAGGCAGGTAAGCCTCTTCTTCGCCCGGAGCCTGCAGATCGTGCCGGCAAGCCATATCTTCCCGCAGTAATCATACGACATCCTTTTTGGCGCAACAACCCGAACCCCCCTAACAGCTGGGCCCTAGTCCGACAGGACCGCCTCGACGATGCTAAGAGCCATCCTACGCCTTGTCACTCATGACTTGTGCTCTGCCTGTATAAACTACGAATATTTGTTCATGGCCTACGTCGCATTGGGCTCGCCTCGGTTAACTGCAGGCCTAAAGTATCTGCTGAGACGCCATTCTGGGCTGCTTAGTGTAGTTCTACGAGCGTACCGACCTTGTCACCGAGACTGACTCGCCACTGGATCCCATCGTCCAGAAATAATTGGGTTATCATTCTAAAAGAGTACTGTATCTTGATGCGAGTAGGCTTGGCTAGTAACGAAAGCTACATTATACAGAAATCCCCAGTTTACAGACCAACCCCTGAACTCTCTTGTCAAAAAGACCAAAAGTCAAGACTACTCAACGCCCAGTTTCTCATTCTGACTCTGTTCAAAGATGGTAACCTCCGTCTTGGCAAAGTCCCTCGTGCTGACACGTCTCTCAAACAGAGTATCCAGCTCCGAGATGGCACGCCCCTTTGTTTCTGGCAGACGGAAAAAGGACCAGACGAGAGCTACAGCGCAAGGACCCGCCCAGATGAAGCCTCCCTTACCACGAAGGTTCCACGCCCCTGGGTTGAGAATGGGCGCATTCAGAAAGTTGGCCCCGATGCTGATGATGTTGTACGTGTTGCGGGCCAAGACGGCGGTCTTGATGCGTAGACGTGTGCTCGGAATCTCTGCCACGAGGCAGTAGCAAACTGGGCCAACTGTGAGATCATACGTGACGACAAAGACCATCATCAAGGCGCCTGAAGCGTAGCCAATGGCATCCATCCGGGCCGGGATGCCCATGAAGCCCACAGCCAACAGGACAATGAGCATAACGCTGAGACCGACGAGGTAGAGTCTTCGGCGTCCCACGTGAGGGAGAAGAAACCACGCGCCGATGGTACCGGCCAGCGCAAGGGCTTGAGTACCAATACCAAAGTCGAATGACTTGGCTGGATCAAAGCCGGCCTGCTGGAGGAAGTAAATCACGTTGCCAACGAACCAGACGCCGCATAGAACTTGAGCAGCCCAAACCATGCACGCAATTTCAGTACGACGGAGGTTTGCGCCCCTGAAACAATCCAAGTACGAGACGCGCCCGACCGACTCCTTCTCCATCTGGTCCGTGTAGACAAGCATGGCAACCGTGTTGTTGATCTCGTCCTCGGATCGTCCGCTGGCTAGGCGCCTCAGAGATTTCCTAGCATCGTCGAGGCGACCCTTGCGGACGAGCCAGGTGGGACTCTCAGGGGCGAGTAGAACGCCAATGATGATGGGAGGTGGGAATACCCACTGGATGGCGTAGGGAATACGCCACGCCCAATTATCGTGGCGGTCAATGAGTCCACGGAGCACGCCTGAGCTGAGGAGCTGACCCATTACCCAGCACATGTTGACATAGGTGGTGAGGACGGGTCGCAGTGGAATAGGCGTCACATCAGCGGCATAAGTGGTCGTTAATGTCTGGAAAGCTCCCTGTTTGTCAAAAGTCAGCTTGGTACCTCTTTTGGAAAGAAACGGATCATCATACCCATGGAACGCCACACAAAACGCCAGCAATAAAAAGCATGGCAATATGCGAGGCAAAGAAAAAGATAAAGATGAAACCGATAAGCATGAAAAGGGACCCCAAGATTGTCTTCTTGTATCCGTATCTCTCAGCGATGACACCAGCAGCCATCAGTCCCAGAATCTGACCAACTTGAACGCCAGTCTTGAGACCCGACATCCACGATGCGGTGATTTGATAATCCCCGTTCTCAAGGCGTTCACCAAATCTCTCTCGAAACTGTGGAAGGGAGAAGAAGGCATCTACCAGAGCAGTATCGTAGCCTTCCATGATAAGGCAGAGGGACACAATCATGCTGAAGGCGATGGCCTTGGGGTAAGCTTTGATTGCTTCCATGATTGGCATCTCCTTCTCGAGCAGGGCAGCCTCTTCAGCTGCCCTGAGCATGTCGTCGACTGGGGACATGCCGCCTGGATTTGCAGGGTTGGTGTTGTCGCCCTCATGGTGATTGGACTTTTCTTTGATATCGTCCATGACGGGGGATGAAGTATGTTGAACCAGAAAGGATAAATTGAGTTCTTGTGTAAGCGATTGAGTGATGATGGTTTCTTCTAGCGCTTGGTCTCGTCCTCAAGGCCTCGTTTTATAACAACAGTCCCACGATCTCGTGTGAAGCGCCTAGACTCTAGCGACCCCGGATCGGCAAGTGTGGAGGTAAGGTTAAACGTGGAGTGATCGAATCTGGGGTGTATATCGGGCCGACAGCAGGAGATTCTAGACTCGGTTTCTTGTCGAGTCTCATGACAACGCCATGAAAGGGGTCCGGTTCGTTACGCAATGCAGGAGGTTGTGAGAGGCAAGCCCGGCTGAAAGAAGTGTCGGGCCGACAATCCCGTATTCTTCCCTCTTCAATCCCGTCTCGTGTTGTCGGGTCGTCTTTGGAGCCAGGGTAGTATACCTCTTTTTTGTTGTGTCTTGTTGAAAATGAGGGCATCGCCAAACGCGGTCGTTAAAACGGTGCATAGCCTAGCCCCTTAAGCGGGACTTGTCTGACCAACCAGAGCGCGTTGTTGTTCAAGAGCTGGCATCTAGCGTCAAACCTTAATCTGAATAGTCTCCTGTCAAAACGTGTCGAAACTACGCCCCGTGGGGGGAATAATAGCGAAAAGTTTAAGCGGGTAGTCCTCGTTGACGATCTTCTGGCTCAGTTATCCCATTAAGGGCCGGGCTTGGCCCCCTTTGACAGACTTTGACGGAACTATCCGCGTAGTAGGTAGAATGTTGTCGCGTGTTAGCGGTTCGCTCTCATCCCGCGGTGGCAAGAGTTGCCACTCGTTTTCGGAATGACTACCTTGATTACGATACCTTATGGACTAACCTGCTTCATTTGACAGATCATACCACACCACACCGCGGTTGAAGTGTCACAAGCCCTCTTTTCGGCTTTGATTGGAGTGTCTTCAACCACGGGATCTTACCAATTTGCGAGCCGCCGTGGTGTTAACCCGTGAGCAATTGTGGTGGGAGAAAAGTATCAGTTCACTGTTCTGACCGCTGGTCACTCGGAAATTGGTAGGGTCCCTTCCTCCGCTACTCAGCGGCGAGCATCTTCTCTCCGATGAGCAGGTTCACGGCAGAGAAGATCCCTCTGTCTGTTGCAGTTCTTGATATCGATTGGCATCTTGTTGAAGACAAGTAAGTCACAACGGCTGGTTGGACGGTCAACCCTGAATCGAAACCTCTTTCCTGACCCGAAGGCTTTCACCAACGAGCTCCGATAGAGACGACTCAAACCTACGCTCGACGATCTTCCGGCCGACCGGTTGCATACATTCGAAGATGAAAACCAGGAGATGGCGGTAGTTCTATGCCACGATACTCAACACCAGCAACCCACTTCATTCCACCCAGATTGTCCAGAGCTCATGACGGCCTATCTTGACATTCTTTACTCAAGCCTTGATAAGGACGGGTGTGGTTTCTAGTTGATCTAGTGGCAACAAGGCCAACACTCCCGTACCGGCACCGATCCCTTGTGGTTGCTGACCCATTTCCATTTCCTAGACAACTCCCACGATGGGAGACAATTTGTGGTCTTTTCGAAGGACGGTGGCCTGGGAGCCACCGCCGTTCCACTGGATTCTCAGGGGATATCACTGTCTCCTGTGTGCCCCTCGAATTTCAGCCCGAATTCATTGCCACCGCCTCCAACATTGGGTACGGCTGTTCACATAATGCCGCTCTAGGATCGAGTTCTAGGCGAAGTTCATTAATTATAATAATCCCCTTCAGTGTTAGACTGCTAATATACAGAAACTTAGGGCAACTCCGTTCTCCCTAATACAGTTTAATTTCTCTCTGCTCGCCGCTCCGTCCTTCGACCGCCTCCCCTCTCATAACTCCATACACAAAGCATTCGCCAGCAAACGTAAAACCTTCGTCTTCCACCTGACGATTCAAAACAACGGGAAACCTGCTTCCTCCAAGAAGCCACACCTCTTGTCCTGGTTTAATGTTCCGTGGACCTAGCCCAAAACGCCCTGACTCGGTGATGAACAAGGCCTGTGGACGAACCATGTTCTTCATCCAATCATCTATGCCATCTCCGTGGTTTGGGTCTTGAGGGACCAACTTGCCAGTGATGAGTCCTAGGAATGCACTCATCCAGTTTTCGGGAACTTGTCCTGGGTATTGCTCTTGGAACTGTGTGATGACCTTCCCCCATCTTCCACCACTGGTGAGGAACATAGATCCAGCTGATCCGTAATCCTCCATGCCCGTGCCTTTGGAACGGTCTTCAACCACGCAAATCCGGTCAATCTGCAAGCCATGCAAGCAGAGGATTCGGTCGTCTTCGACCTTCAAGCCTTGCCCAACTCCACACAACCCCCTATCTGCCGTATAGCCAAGTCCATGCCATCGTCGGTGATGGTCCCAGAAGTTCACTATGCTTCGCTTCGAATCATCACGCACCCCATGCCAATCCACGGCCCACGACGCAAGGCCAGGTATTTCAGACACTTCGCCTCCTCTTCCGATCAATGGCTGCAGGTCGGTTGATAGACGGATGAGATCAGCCGTGACCCTCTGATACAAGGTTCTGACATCGATTGTGTAATCGCAGGTTTTAACGGTCGGCAGTGAAGTGTCGCGCCGGAAACCAACGAGTCCGTAGACCTTGTCTCTTGGATCCGTGGCTTGACGGAATCTCCAGCGCCACAGAACTTCAAAAAGAGTCTCTCTGCGTGTAAAGGCAAGTCCCCTCATCGCACTTTGAAGGTCGACGGCTCCGCCATTTGCCCAGAACTCCCCTGGGACTTCGCGGGAGGGAGTATCAAAGAAGCTGTCTGCCGCCCTGCGCATCAGGTCCCACGAAATCTCACACGGACCCCAATAAACTGTCGCAGACGATGGAAGGATCGCTTCTTGGACGGTCCATATTCGACCCCACCATGGCAAGTTGATGAGAGTTTTGAGTGCTTTAGCAGCATGATCTCTCGCTAAATCGTCATCCATCCAGTCGGGCTTCCGTCGCGACCCAGCAAACCAACACAAAGTATCCACAGCTGCTCTAGCATGGAACACATCGACATCCCCAAGGGCCCCCAGCCAGATGGCGCATTGCTGACATTGGCTGTAGATGCGGTGCATCATGCTAACCTGCCAAGTCTTTTCCACATCGTCACCCTGGTTGATGCACAATGCGTCAACCCAGAGATATCTCGGCTCATGTGTCATGCGCAACCTCTTCAACGCGTCAAAGAGGTTTCTAGCAACGGGAACTGGCGTCTCGTCAAGCCAAACAGTGACTTTTGTTGCTTCGTTTTCATCGCCCCATGTATAAGAGAGGGTCTCATATGGGTGTTCTAGTTCGTCCAATGTCGCCACGTGAAACTTGCAGTGTATCTTCGAATCTGGACTCCCAGGCTGGACTTCCAAGATTCTGATTTCAGCTCGAGCTTCGTTTAAGTTTGGGAAAACAAGGTCGCTAGGGGGGATTTTGACCGCCATGGTGGGTACAAATGGTGAGAAGACAGAACAAAGTGGTTGTAGTAAAGAATCAGCTTGAGATTCAGCTGCATTTAAGACGAAACGATACTACTATTTTGGGTTATCTTTACTACTACTAAGTACACTGCCTCAATCCTGTCTGACTGAAGCTGTTGGGAACGGGTGGCGCAGTATTTCAGACGCCTTTATGATTGGATGGTTTTTACGGGTGGATCAGCACAGGTGTCAGCCAGCGGGGTTCACGTGACGACCACCTTCCTACCCTGGACAACTTCAACAATGGATAGAGACCAAGGTCTCAGCCGCAGCTGGGCCAGGTATTTAGAGCTGATCTCTGGGTCGGTTGCCTAGCAAACTACATAACGAAGAGGGAGAAGGTTTCAGAAACTTAATAAACAACTGTTCGTGGGGTAAGGGCTAACAAGAGTGACCAGCCGGTGGCCCCAAGGACACTATCGCTGAAAAACAGAGAGTAACGTAATAATAAAGTAATAAAGATTTTACATCCTAGAGAACAAAGTGTCTCACCAAGACTATGATCTTAAGTACAGTATAAACATCAACAAGAAAGACATGCGAAGGCCTGTCACTGAAAACAGGTTCCAGAACAGCCTCTACAAGACGATCTCTCCTTTCGCAGTATCGCGTACAAAGTTTTGGGAAAGGCCTTGCCATGATCCACGCCGGTAGCCGAGAAACTATGAAGAACAAAAGAATGGCAGCTGCCAGGTATACCAACCATCCCACCCAAGTCAGCCATGAAATGTACCATTTTCCATTAGCACTATGCCACTCGGAGAACGTTATGAGGATGAATCCAGGGATGGAAAAGGGGTAGAATAAGTGGAGGGCTGCAGGTATTCCTAGAACGACGATTATCACGACGTGGCTGGCGTCAAAGAGTCGCTGTCTGAGAGGTTCCTGGTTTGTGCTCGGTATTGCTTGTTTAATCTCTGTAATCAACTTGGCGTAAGACATTATTTCCTGGCTTCTTTCCAAGATTGAACCCGGGGGATTCCAGCGCAGTGCAGCAAGGGAGATGAGCTCGAGTGTGAAGAGCGGAATCGCATATGTTGCCACTAGCAGGGTAAGCTCCAGTGATGGTTTGTTGGTCAAGGCTTCCGTAACTGTTGTAACGGCCAGTGTGATGTAGAGAATTCGAGCTGGCTCAAAGGTTTGCAAGTGATCTAGAACATCTTGCAGAGACTGATCGCTATTGAATGTGCTTGTTGGGATAGCCAGGTCATCGTCGCCGTATTCAGGCTTCTCCCACCATGGATCCTCCTTGGAAGTGCAGTAACGACAAATGAGTACCGCCGTAACTGCTTCCCTCCAAGATCTTTTATGTATTATGATGCTCTGAGTAAGTGCAATGAGAGTGGGGATGAGGTCGAGCAGGCCAACTTCCGGTGCAAGTCTGTGGAACCGGGGCCGCTTCTGGTAGACCAGAGACCCGGGCATGTGAAGGGCTGAGACCACAGCGAGGGTAAGGATTATTCGGATGACTCGAATAGAGGAGACGACTTGATTGCGACACCTCTCGGCCGCGTCGGGAGTTGGGGTGGGAGTCGCATTTGGGGATGTTTCTATGGTAGCCGTGGTTGCGAGAGAGGCATCACTCGTAATGCCCGAAGCTAGGCTGGCGGTAACAATAGTAAAAGTGGCGAGTAGTAAGAGTGAAGTAAGACCCGGGCTTCTCTTCATTGTGTATTTACTGGATGGTGTGATGTGGTTCTTTTGGCTAGCATTAGCAATATTGAAAACACTGGGGGGGTAGCCGAAGGCATCGCACATGGCACAATAATACTTCGCAACGAGAATTCATTCACTTGTTAATCATTTTCTAATCTTCACCGATCGATATCACGCAAGTAGGCAGAGTCGCCCGGTTTGTGAGGAGAATGAGGCTATGCATGTACACAGCCCCCCAGGCTGAACCACAAGGCACACCCTTATCGATCTTGGGTTTATCAAAATATTGGGCTAGATTAAACCCCGATGAAACTTCTCGAGTTCTCCATTCATCCTAACCCGCATCTTTTTATCATATGCTCCTCAATTAGATGATGAACTATGGAGTACACTTTCGGGTTCAGTGCCTGGATCATCAACTTTTACTACGCCAGCTGGCTCAATGAGACAAGTTGGGATGAGCCGGAAGCTGAATCGCCCAAGGTCGATGATTGCGAAACTCCTTTGCTTCTGTCGCCAACCTTTGTTATCTGGCTGGTCCTTTTACCCGCGCTGGCAAACGCTGCACAGCTTCCTGGATCTCTTCTATATCATGGCCATTCTACCTTTTATCGCCTGTCGCCGGTTTCGGGTCTGGCTGATTGCTTTGCTACATTCGCCTTGATCGGAAAAGCGTTGGTTAAGGGACATTCTTGGCGGCAATCTGTTGCTGGAGTCCTTCTTTTGAGACAAGGGATAGGACAGAACGACCTTTGGTGGAGGAAGTTCGCAAGAACACACATCGACGAGTCCGTTTGCAGATCGAATGCCGGATATGAAGACGAACTCGCCACTCTCGCACCAACAGAATCGTCGGACGACTGGGCTAACCACGACGCCGAGGAATCACATCTTGGACATGCACTCGTTCGGATCACCGAGCCAGTTACTCCTGAACGAGTAGCCGGGTATATCCTCGTGCTTTTCGTCTTCGTTCAAGCCGTTGCACTCGTTTTTCTGGTTCCCACCATGTCATTCTTCAAGATGGTAGCCATACTTGCGTTGGCGTATACTGGTTGCATGTTCATGTTCGAAATGCTAGTCTTGAGCATGGCACTCGGCGGATCTAGGCATTCAATTGCCGAGATACCCTGGGGAAACGCGATTGAACTTCTCTGTGCCTTGGACCCCGGGGATAGCCCATTTTCTCTCAATCAAGACACGAAAGACAGTCGAGAATTGACGGACATCGAGCTCGAGTCTTGGCACTCCCACCAGGACATGGAAGGCAGCCAGCATGGTAAAAGAAGCGAGCAGAAGACCCCAGCTTGGGGCATAGCGATCAAGCTGATAGCAGGCCTCTTTGGGTTGGTGGAAGCCTTTGTCTGGGTCGTGATCACCTATGCGGCGTGGAAGGTGAAACCCCAGCTTTTGTTTCCAGCGGCTGCAACGACAATCTTGATCAACTTGGGCCTGATGATCAACTGTTTGTTTCCTAGGATTGTGGATGTACGTTTGGGGTTGATCCGGCGGTTAGATCTATCCGACCAGGAAAGAAACACAACGGTCCGCGTTGGCGTCGCCGCTCTTCGCTGGCTGCTTACAAAAGCCACGATGGCCAACTTTATTGCTGTTGCCTGGCTTGGGCTAATGGTTGCCATGTTTATCTTGGAGAAGGCCGGGAGGTGGCCTGGAGATGAGGCTAAAGAGTCTACTACGCTGCCGCAATGGCTGGTTGGGCTGGCTAGTCCGTGACCTCGGGAAGGGGTTACACCGTTGCAGGCTTCTCTTGAGACGTGATACTGTTGGTGTAAACGGAATTGCCAATTCTACTCGCGTGTCTACTTGCCCCAGTACCTCCATTTCGCCTGACGATGCAAATTGATATCCCCAGACAAAGTCGCCAGAACCATGCCATACAACCCCCCAATCGGCCATTTGCTCAACCAAGACTCGCTCCACTGCTCACTGCTTTCCCCCTTAGCTTGAACATTCACCTTTACCTTGTCGTATACCGTTGGCAAAGTTGTGGCAGAATACTTTTCCCGAAGAGACTGATACCACCCGTAGTCGTATAGGTTCCAGAACTCGTCTTCTTGGTAGTATGTGTGGGCGTATAGCCACTTGCGGCCACCGAGGGCTGTGAGTTTGTGTTCCAGGTCGCGGTTTTTCGAGATGAATTCGTCAAAGTTTTGAGGTCCCCAGCCCCAGACACCAATGTTCAGCATGGGTTGAGATATTTGAGTCTCAACAGGGGCCTGCTTCTCCGTGTTGCCCACCGAATCCAAGACTTTGCGGTTTGTGACTGGATGAAACGTTGGCATTGAGCATCCTTTCAGAGGACACAGCCACAGCGGCCAAATCCCGAGCGAGCGGTCAACCCAGTTGATGAATGTCTCAGCCGTCTCATAAGGAAGCGCCAAGTCTTGTACAACAAACTGTGAGGAAATGCGGCTGGCGTGGAGAGCGTGATACAGTGTCCGTGTATGCGAATAGTCGTCAAGAAGCCAGCGGAAGAATTTGTTGAAAGGAATCGCCTTGAAGTAGGTGTAGCCTTGTCGACCAACCCAGAAGCCGCCTCTGTCATAGCGGAAGAGATACTCGGTGAGCGGCACGTACTCTGTCACGGTTGATGATGGAGACAGATTTCGTGTTTTGTCCTGCACATGAAGATAGAACCATGGGTCTCCGGGATGACTGAAAGTTTGTATGGGAAGATCTGCAGGCTTGGTGTTGGTTGCTTGGCCTGTGATAATGACGCCGTGATCTTGTGAGTAAACGATGCCGTCGAGGTAATCAATATCAGAGTTGTTACACTCCCCCTTGATTTCGGAAATAGCACTGGCAATGCTATTGACCTTGCGGTAGGTGGTCTTGACGAATCTCTTGGCTTCGATGAGCTGCAACTCCATCGCAGTGGTGATACCGAGCGTCCCCGCAGCGCCGGCAGCACCATGGAAAAGATCTGGCTTTTCCTGTCGCGATGCTTTGACGACATCGCCATTTCCGAGAACCATCTCCACATAATTGACAGTTTCGTTGAAGAAGCCATGGCGGAACGAGCTACTTTCACCTGATGTCCCTGAGAACCCACCTCCCGCAGTGATGCCGGGGAACTCCATGACAACGGGAGGCACAAGGCCGTACGCGATGGTGGCTTCAACTAGACGATCCATAGGAACATTCGGCTCCACGAGACAGGTCTTTCGGTTGACGTCTATCGCAAGCACGTTTGATAACATGCTGATATCAACAGTATTCTGGTTAGACCCATGGCGGGGACGGGTGCTGTTCGAGGAGCCATGAAACACTCGGTACTTCTCTCCAAGCTTGAAGAATTGGCGGACAGCAGTCGCAATGTCCTCGACTGCTTTGTCATGGCGATCCATGGGGAAACGTGACTTTTCGACGGATTCTGGTATGCTCAAAGAGGGGGGTTTGAGGAATGGATGTCTTCTGGAGAGAAAGAGGGGCTACCGAATTTCTTGGGAGAGGAGGACTTGTGCGAAGACACGATTTTGTTGAGGCGGTGCAACTAGGGAACGTGGTCTCTGCCGATGCACTACATGCGCGGCGTCACTAGTCGACCAGGGGATGTGACCAAGCACGTCTTTTTCCTTGGCCAAGAAGTCTAGCCTGTGTCTCCTGGGGCAGGCCTGTACGTCCAGCCACAGATTAGATTTTGTATCAAGATTAACTGCAATGTGAGTGGGCGCAGAGATAGGGCACAAAGTCTTGTAGACGCCCTGATTGGCTGGCATTGCTTCTTCCCGTGTAGAGACGGGCGTGAGACAGTCTCAGCCACCTCAACAGTCCGACCGAGACACGTCCACAGACAGGCCTGAGACTTGAGTCGATCAGGCAAGGGGAGGAAATCTGGCGTTTGCGTGTTTAAATCTTCGGGGATCGTCTTCCGCTCCACGCGATCGGGATCGGAGATCCGCTGAGGGTCTTCGCGGATAAGCATACATATAACCCATTGTGCAATGCATGGAGAGATATGGAGTACAAGACCTAGGGTGACGTATTTAATATGGGATGAAGAATTCGCTCGATCGATGCTGTTGCGATCCACTCTGGGACTACGACTGGTTGATGCCTCTTGCGCCACTCGAGTCCCGAGAAATTGAGACATTTTAGAGGCTTTCTTGGTGGAGGAGGAAATTCTCTTATCCTTGCCTGCCTCAATGCTCAAATGAGCGAAGCGTTGAATGCAAAGGCTTCTTATGTGGATGTTCCATCATATTTGATCTATCCCAGGGCAAGGTCGAGTAGCTACGGAGAAGCCCCAGACTTGATCCTGAGATGAGACGCTCACGCCCTCACCTAGCTTTCTCTTGTTGATCTAGTAGTCAGAATGACGAGGAACCCTGTTTTCACTACTATTGAACCTATCCAATAAGCTATTTGGTCCGATTCATCACCAGATCCCCGGGATAAATCGCCAAGGCACACGTCTACAATACTCCGTCCACGCAGCACCATACTTGACCGAACACCTCTTCTCATCCCGAATACATCGATGAATAAGCAACATGGTCATCCAAATAGCATAAACCCAGACTACAGCTCGAGTGCTTCCAACCAACGCACATGTGCTGAAGCTGAGAAATAGATCCCCCACGTAGTTGGCGTGTCGTGACCATCCCCACCACCCGCTGCACAGAAGTAGACTTTTGTGCTGTTTACCGTCTGAGGTTTTGAATGAGGCTACTATGTACTCGGCGGGTTTTCCCCAGATGGTGCATTTTCCAGCAGAGCGACGGAGTTTGTCTTTTTGATGGTTGACTGAACGGAATAGAACGTATCCAGCCAGACCAAGGGCAAAGAAAAAGGTCAGGTAAGGAGTCGAGGCAGATTTCGGATACAGACCCAGGTATTGCCCTTGGATCGTATAGGTCGTTGGTAAGAAGCAGAAGCAGCCCCATGCGAGGTAGAATCCGTAATGGTCGTGGGCAATGTCGATTGTTCGCAGATACCAGGATTCGTTCACGAAAAAGTCAACCACGTATATGGTTTGGAGAATCGTGATGAGAATCAGAGAAGGCTCAATGTACTGCTGTGTTTGGTATTGATATGCCATGTTTGAAAAGTCACTAAAGTTTCGCATATTAGTAACAGTGATGAGCTATACGGATGTAGACCTACATCAGTGTCCAGGCGATCATTCCTGGTCTGCCGTTGCTGAAAAGCTTGAGATCAAAGTTGTCTCCGAGTCGTGGGTTTAGCTCGATGCCCATATAAAAGTCATAGAGCGAAGATCCTGAAGTTTTACGTTAGTATCTGTTTTAGCCAAAATTAGAGATCCTGAACGTGCCACTGAATTTCCTGTCTTCTGGATGAGTAGGCATAGCATATGCCTTAACAAAGGCGAATGCCGAAATGACATATCCAGCCAAATTCATAGCCCCAATCAAACTGCTCCAGTTTCGAGGTATGAAACCAGGATCCAATACACCAGCCAAGCTGAGAGCAATGTACAGAACATGAGTAGTAATCCATGCAGAAAGGCCATTTATCCGGTAAGATAGAATATAGCCAGCCGGAGTCAGTTGCCCTTTATGTGTATCGCCTGGGAGGTATCGAAACAACAGGGCCTGAAGCCCAACCCAGCATATAACGGCCAATACTCCCTTGATTGTAAGTCGCGGGCCATACTGGATGCAAATACTCCAGAACCCTTCCTTCATGACTGCCCCTGCAAACAGGGAGAATGACGCGTCATACTGAGCAAGTGTGATAAAGACGCATATCGAGGTAAGCGGCGCAAGAAAGCATGGCGATGATGCGATAAAGGAGCGAACCCACGACCTTCCAAAACCAGTGCGACCCCAAATATTCCCACTGAGAGATGGTGCAGACTGCTTTATCGGCATCGTGATTGTTGTTGTAGAGGCCGAAGTTGGCCTACTGTCTGTATTTTGCATGGTGAGATCTCCTGTGTAACCTTGTTTTGCCCGTAATCGCACGTTCTATGGCTGGGCTTATATTCACTGCGTCATCGACTGGCGGCCAAGCTCCCAAATGATGCATGGCACACAAGTCACGGTCATTGAGCGACACGGAATGCAACGAGGCTTGGCTAGGCTTGATAGCGTCAATATCTCCGTGGGCCCTTGGGATCCGCTCCCCTGAGACTTGCACCGCCAATACGGGTCAAGCAACAGTGATCTGAGCCAGGGCGCTGAGGTTCAATCCCGTTCAATAGCCAATTGAAATGTAGCCCCCAGGATAGCTCGGCAAAGCCCCGAGACAAAGATTCGGTCCGCTTCCAAAGCCACGGATCTCAGCTCGCCGCGACACGGGATAGCACGGCCAGCTGAGCTTTGCCTATACTTATCTGGACGAATAAAGATGCATTCAGAGCCGAAACGGAAGAGTCAAGTTGTGTGGCTGGCACGTAGTCTGATTAGACCGGCAGCCCGGTGGGAATAGTCGATCGAACTATTTAGTTAGCGCTGACCGTTGTCTTCCCGGCTGGAAAGAGCGGAAGCAGTGGCTTGTAGGAACAAACTTGTGCGTCACGTGGCGGCTATTCTTTCGACTTGGACGGTTGTAAGGGGCATGGAGGTGCTGAGAATCTGCCTGTTCTATCTTCAGATCCTCCCATAGTCCTGAATGCCGGGCACGTAGGGATCAACATGATCGGAGGCCAAGCTCCCGATGGGAGCCATCCTGCGGTCTCTGATACTCCCAAAGATGAACCCTTTCACTTGGCTGAGATTGGCCAGAAGCCACTCCCGACCGTTTCGACCAGAGGCGTCTTTTCCAACAAGGTGGAACCCGTCAATATCCAAGTTCGCCAGCTTGGCGTCGAACTCACACCAGAAACCTTTTGGTCCAAGCTACCAAGCAGAATCACGTCTAAGAATGCCAATCGGCCTCCGAGAGAGATTCTTCGAGATATCGCTACCGACTTCCCGTCAGGATCACTAACAGCAATCATTGGGGCTAGTGGATCTGGAAAGACGACTCTCTTAAATGCGCTATCCGATAGACTCGCAACTCAAGCACATATAAGCCAAGGAACGGCGACTTTCAACGGAAGTCCAAGAATCCACGATGTCAGGCACGCCTATGTCACGCAAAAAGACGTTCTTCTACCTACCCTCACCGTACGAGAAACCCTGCGATACGCTGCCGACTTGCGCCTCCCGTCCTCCATAACAGCGCGGGAACGTTATGAATTAGTCGAAGACGTCATCAACGAACTGGGCCTACAGAAATGTGCCAATACTAGGATTGGGAACAGCCAGAAGCGAGGATGCTCAGGTGGAGAAAGACGTCGTGTCAGTATTGGAGTTCAGCTTTTGGCAAACCCATCGCTTTTGTTCTTGGATGAGCCTACTACTGGTCTTGATGCTGCCAATGCTTTTCAGTTAGTGGCCACACTCCGGGATATGGCTCAGAAAGGACGGACTATCATCATGACAATTCATCAGCCTCGGTCAGAGATATGGTCCCGGCTGGATAACCTTCTTGTGTTGGCTGGCGGAGGACTCGTCTTTTCTGGTCCCATCTCTCAGGCTCTCCCGTGGTTCGAGACCAACGGTTTCAGCAAGCCTCCGTTTACGAACCCTGCCGATTTCATCATCGACATATCATCAATCGACTACCGAAGCCCCCAGCTGGAGGAAGAAAGCACGAGCCGTATCCAGTCGCTAAAGTCAGCTTGGCTGGTTGAGAGTCAGCGCCGATTCCCCCAACTTGCCAGCACCGGCTGTCCTCTACTCAAGTCCCCCTCACAACGGAACACAAGCCAGCACAGATCCCAGCTCCAGCAACTTCGAATTTTGACCAAAAAGACCATCAAAGTCACCTACCGAGATCCTCTGGGTATGGTGGCGTTCATCATCGAGGCCGTCATCATGGGCCTTGCGGTAGGGTACATGTTTTATGACCTTGACCGAGACCAAGTTGGCATTCGGTCCCGGCAAGGGTGCTTGTATGTTGTTGCAAGTCTACAAGGCTACCTTGTTCTCATCTTTGAGACATACCGCATGACTCTTGATATGCCAATATTCGATCGAGAGGCGTCAGAACGCTGCGTCAGTCCTGTTGCATTCGTCTTCTCTCGCAGACTTGCAAGGCTGCTGACTGAAGACTTGCCTGTTCCCATCATATTTTCAGTCTTGATTTACTTCATGACCGGACTTGATCGTCAAGTTGAGAAGTTCCTCATCTTCTTTGCGATCACTCTTCTTAATCACTACATCGCCGTTGTTTGCGCAATGGCATGTGTGGTCATCAGCAGAAACTTTGCTACGGCAAGTCTCATTGCAAGTCTGATATATACTCTGCAAAGTCTTGCTTCGGGCATGATCGTTCAAATCGAAACCATTCCCGTGTATGTTCGATGGACTCGTTGGATCACCTACATGGTATGCGTACTTCTGCTGCTGAAGTTCTTCATATCCTGACCTTCTCAGTTTTACACCTTTAGTGCCTACATTGGAAACGAGTTTCAGGGCAGCGTTTATGAATGCCCATTCCAAGACAGCCAGGACCCAAGGTGTACCCGCTACAGTGGTGATTTCGTAATCAAGTCACTCGGCTTTCCGCAAAACTGGACAGGCATTGCCATCGCCTGCATGGCGGGCTTTGTCATTTTCTTCGTGTCTTTTTCGATCATTGGACTGCACTACCTGAAACCAACATCGATTGCAAATGCTCGTGCCCCTGAGCCACAGAGAGAGGTTTCTCCGAGTTTGGAAATGACGGTACAGCAACCAATCGCCAAAGCCAGACGTCTTCTAGTCGAACTTGATCAATTTTCTCTGGTATTGAGGACTAAAAGTCTGAAGAGATTCAGACCTAGTCCAACGGAGAAGATTATACTCAAGCCCATCAGCGCAGAGTTTCAACCAGGTGTGCTCAATGTCATTATTGGACCCTCTGGTAGTGGGAAGTCTTCTCTCCTCAATGCAATTGGACGAAGGCTCCATAACTCGACAAGCATCACATATCATCAATCAGGGACGATCAAGATTGATGGAGTTGAAGTGTCTGATCTGACCTTCAGATCCATCTGTTCTTATCTACGACAGGATGATGAGTTGCTCCTACCTGCCATGACAGTTCGAGAGACTCTTCGCTACGCAGCATTGCTTCGCTTATCGCGGACCATGGCGGTGGAAGATAAACACCAGCGCGCTGAGGATATTCTTCTCAAGTTAGGGCTCAAAGGCTGCGCAGATACGCTCATCGGGAACGAATCCTTTCGAGGCATTTCAGCAGGAGAGAAACGGCGTGTTTCTCTCGCCATTCAGATCCTAACTGATCCTCAAGTCCTTCTTGTTGACGAACCTACTTCAGGGTTGGATGCATTCACAGCCAATTCTATCGTACAACTCTTGCAAGGTCTCGCAGAAGAAGGTCGTACCATCATCATGGCGATTCACCAGCCTCGCTCGGATCTATTTAGGCTTTTTGGGAACCTTTTGCTCTTGTCTCACGAAGGCTCGCCCGCCTACTGCGGACCAGCAAAGGACATGCTTGGTTACCTTCGTGAGTGTGGGCACGAGTGTCCTTCACAAACAAACCCCGCCGATTTTGCCCTAGATATCGTTACGGATCTTGCCCAGCATGGCTCGACGGAGAGCAGAGCTGGAAGCGGCGAGCGAGTACAAAGACTCATCCAGCTCTGGAAGCAGCGATCTGTTATTGTCCAACGAGAGTTGGCGGAGAGTGACGATAGGCACGGCCGCGTTCGAGAGACAAGTGGAGATTGTATTGATTCAAGCTCTGAGAACCACACGTCCCTTGCATCTTCAGCTGAACTTTCCTCGTTCGTACGGAATAGGACACCCCTTCGCACTTCTCTCCCACTACTGGTCCGTCGAGCCATAACCAACACTTGTCGACAACCTCAGCTGGTACTCGCCCGCATCATGCAATCAAGCGGCGTCGCCATCATCTTCGCGCTGTTCTTCGCGCATCTCGGCCACGACTATCTGTCGATACAAACTCGCCTAGGTCTCTTTCAGCAGTTGGGAGGGTTCTATATCATCGGCATGCTCACCAATGTGGCAATCTATCCCAATGAGCGAGATGTAGCGTACCGAGAAAGCAGTGACGGCGCATACAGCTTAGACTCATTCTTGGCCTCTTACACGATTGTCGAGCTACCTTTCGAGATTATCAACGCTCTTTTCTTCGGGATACTTGCTGTATTCGCTATCGGGCTTCCTCGCACAGTAGCCACTTACTTCGTTGCCTCCTTGGCTTGTTTTAGTGGATTATCGTGCGGCGAGAGTCTCGGCATCATGTTCAACACGCTTTTCTCGCACACAGGGTTTGCGATCAACTTGATGGGTGTCATCTTGGCTTTGGCCAATAGCATGGCTGGTATTTTGTCGCTGGAAATGCCGTCGTTGTTTGAATATTTGAACTATCTGTCCCCCATTCGATATCAGGTGCGTGGTGTTGCATACTACTCGATGCGAGACTTGTCATTCGACTGCAACTTTGAGAACAACACTTGTCCAATAACAACTGGTGAGCAGGCTCTAAAGTTGTACAAGTTTGATGAGAACCCGCTGGTGAGCATGGTTGGGATGGCGGCTTGTGTTGTTGTCTACCGGTTACTAGCCTGGGCGTTGTTAATTATGGTTAGAAGAAAGGCTGCAGGTTGAAATAGATACCCAAATGATAGAAAGAACACACTCCTAATGACGATGTATTCCACCCTTTTTTGATCTTGCAGCCATATCTAGATTATCTTGAACGTCGTCGCCTCTCCCTCAAACACCTCCTTAGCCCATTCCACCGCTCCAGCCTCATTGGCTTGCTCCCACATCTCATCCGACATCTCTTCCACACTCTCATCTGAAACCGACTCATCATGACTAACCCATCCGCCACTCCACCATGAACGACGCCGCCTCGTGATACGATACCCTGGGATATACCCGACCCTCCGAAATTGCTTGCTCGTATCATCTGACAGTCCTGCGACAAGCAACAAGCCAAAGGGTCCATTGCCGTCTGCGCCACAGACCAAGAAGTAAGGGCGCGCAAACTTCTTGCCCAGGCCGTGGACATCCCATAGGATTGCTAGTTCATCGTCTGGGCCTAAGAACACCCTTGGGTTTCCCCAAAGGCTGTCTGACAATTCCACCTCGACGAGATGACCCCTGACAAGTAATGTGGGAGGTATTCCTTGGCCTGTGATGACATCCAAGATGGCCAGATCAGAGTCTTTGGCTAATCTCTTGCTATCATAGGCAGCTTCCCCCGTGACAGATGCCCAAGACCATGTTGGTGCACCTCCTTCCACAATCCTATTACTAGGTCTTCCAGATCGAGGTATGTGCCACATCAGGTCAGCTTTTATGCTGTTTTTCCACAAGCCATAAAAGTATTCGTCATCGCTTCTCAGCTTACGAGCCGCGCTCGCCAGCCCTTCGATGGCAGGCAGTCTGTCAGTTGAGAATGTGAGGTTAAGTTGCGTATACGCTGGCACAATGTCCGTTCTCCAGCTCGCCTGAACCTTAGAAACGTCGATATTCTGGGGATATAGAAAATGTTTGATGACGCTCGTGGTGCGAAGTGTCCGTAGGGAAGTTGCTGAGCATTCGCATTCACAGACAGATCTGCATTCCCAAGCCATCTCGTTGCGTGAAAAGTGGAGGGTTCGCGGTGATAGCAGCCGTTCTTGAAATACCCAGCCTCTCGTTGACAACTTGCTCCGACCCTTGCCACCTTGGGTAGTCCAGGTGTGGAATGGAAGCTCCTCGGCCAAAAGTCCTCGTGCTCGTATATGAACGACGCCTTCGTCCAGGTCGCCTGTTTTGAACGGTACGTTGAACATGGCTGTGGGTTCACGAGATGGAGAATCAAGAAAACCAGACATGCTGTCAGGTGCAGCATCCGCAAAGATGGTGACGTGAGCGTTTGCATAGACTTGGGCCATTCTGGAAGCCTCGTGTTGCCAGTCTTCAGCAGAGTCTTGAATGATGCAGAGAGAATCTATCCAGAGATAAGGAATCCCAAGTACCCGAGCGACTTTGATGGCATCAAGGAAGGTCTTTGGAAGATTGGCTGGCAGGGAAGTGATGTATTCCTCGACATTGGCGGTGATAGTCTTGGTCGGAGTGCTTCCTCCCCAGCAGTGACTGAGAGCTGCATAGTATGCTTGCTGATTAGGCTCAACTATCACCAGTCGAGGCGGGACTTCGTCATCTCCAACTGCTATGACGCGAGTTGGCAGGACCGAAACAGTGGCCTTGCTGCAGTTTGCGTGTTTCCCCTCTGCGTTAACGCACATGTTAAGCCACTCGCGGGCCAATGCCACACAGCTTGAAGACAGTCCATATTCTGGGATACGAAAGCCTCGACCAATCAGATCCCACGGGGCTGGGATATCACCTACAGAATTAATCAGTTACTCTCCCCTTGGAACAAAATGGGTAGTGCATAAGTATCTCACCTTCCAGGGTGTATAACTGGAGAGTCTTTTCGGTGATTGCATGCGCAACAGGATCAGGATATAGATGCACAACCATGGGCCCAGGATGTTTTGGTGGTTTGTATTCGATGAGGACCGATTCGTACAGGACGTCAGGCATAGATGTCTCCTGTTTCAATGCCGCAGACACGGCTTGCCATAAAAGCGCGCAAGCAGGGCAAGCAGATGTCTTGGTTGCTGACTCTCGAAGGTCAGAAAGAGGGAGCTTTAAGCCTTCATTCGCGTATTCGTCTCCGAGGGCTAAGGAATGGCAGGTTGCGCAAGGGGTTGTGGTTGGTGGTCCTGACATTTTGTTTGTTGGCGTGAAGTTGATTTGAGAGGCGCGTTGTGCATTGATGGCACTCTTTGTAACTCGTAACCTGCGATTCAGCCAATACTAGGATAATGATCGACGAGTTCAAAGGGTTAAGTTAGAAGTGCCGATTGGCTCCCTGTTTGTTGGTATCGAGTGTTTTCCTAGGGTTGAAGTTTCCGGGAGAAGCGGGGTTCGAAGTGAAGGGTTGGAACATCAAGAGGACCCCTGACATCCTCGCATAAGCCAATCATAGAGGACAAAGAACTCCACATTACCAACCCGACCCTACACCGACCTACCTATACCTCATTGCTTCCAGTTCCAGTTCCACAGTCACGCCCGCCTAAGTATGCCAATAGTAGCCGCGTTATACAAGGTTGAAATAAATGCATATAACAGATGAAGGCTATCGACATTCCTTACCTACCTATGATAAATAGTCTTGCAGGTGGTTTACCAGTGGCTTGCGTGGAATTTCACAATGGCAGAATCTCTAGAGGAGATGTGTCACTGTTAATTTCTCCCACCTAAACAAATGACATGCCACTGGTCACCAAAGTTACTTTATATCTGGCAAGACCAACTATCCATGAATTTGAACTATTGGGAAGAAATATCACGCTGTCCCTCTAACAATAGATACCCTTCAACCGCCACCGCTATCTCAGCCTTCTTCTGCCCCTGAACACCTTTACTCGTCCCTGTCCCTGTCCCTGTCCCATTTTTAGCCTCAGACTTAGTGCCTGCATCTGCCATACAGTCAAACCCTTGCTTAAGTGGCGCTATAACTCCCAAGCGGAGGTAGTCCACAACCCCCTTCTCATCTACCACAGGCTGCACCCACTTCCACTCTGAGCCCCCAGCACAAGGTGCAGCCGTAAAGACCGGCACCCGCGGAGCAGCGGCACCATGAACAACCTGGACCCTCGCCGTTCCCTGCTCATCAGCGACCGGATCTGTCCCTCGTGCACCAATCAGCACTGGTCCAGTTTGGAGCCACACACCCAGCTGTGCGAGGTCGTGCTCGACTACAGCGCGGTCGAGCTTGGCTTTCTTGATGGGGAGGATGGCTGAGCGGATGTGTACAGGGAGGAATGGATCGACGAGCACGGTTGTGATGGAGGGGTACAGAGACTCGGCTGAGCGGAGCTCGTACCTTGCTGCTTCGTCTGCGATGTCCAGGGTTCTTAATTCCGCTTCAGAGGGAGGCAGGAGAACCGGGTATCCAGGACTGACAGTCAGTGGCGGTACGTTGGCCATGTGCTGGACTATGCGTGAAGGTGGTGATGAAGACGAGTTGCCCTTGGTTCCGCGATCCGTGTAGTCCGTGTTGATAGTCCAGGCACCGTTATTTGTATTGCCATTCTTCGGGCCTGTAAAGTACGCCACCAGTCCGTCCTGCACCCCAAGCATGTCGCCGATCTTGACAGCAAACTCGTAGTGTGTGAGCTCCTCATTTCCGGTGCACTCTGAAATATCGACTTCGACTTCGACCTCTTCCATGGGACTATCCTCTGCATAGTCGGCATATGCCTGGCTGTGCATGGGAGCCGTTGCGAGCTCCATCCCCAGCCCCAGATGAGCCAACGCGAGTGGCCTGCCCACGAGTGCAGAAGAGAATCGCGCATACTGTTGAGACGGCGGCGCTTGCATGTAGTCCTGTGCTGAAACAATGGTTTTCCATAGGCCGGCTAGGAAGGTCGCATTGGACATGGAGAGTATGAGGTCCTCGATCGTCATGATTTGGGCTCCAGCCGAGGACTTGCCTTTTGCGGGGTCTCCTTTGGCCATATAGCGGAGTTGTTCCTCAAGGAGAGTGTTATACTCATCTGGAGGCATATGCGGAAGGATGTCTGGACCTTTTCCTTTGCCTAGGAGTGTGCTCCAATAGACTGGCTCCTTGGGCCCTGACGGTAGAAAAGCCTCTCCTCTGAACGAGCAGTCGGCATCGTAGACCTGTAGAGATCGGTCATGGTAGTTGATCAGCAACCAGGCAAAGATGGCTCGCTCTCCTTCAGCTGCCGGTCTGTAGTGGCCCTCCTGCTGGCCGCTTATCATAAAGTCGGCATGGAGTCGAGCATCCTGATTGATTCGTGGGCCGAGCTGGAACCAAGAGCAATCGCCTCCCTTGGTCTCGGCCGGCGTCAGTGGAATAACTGTGTTGGCCTGCTCTGTACCAGAGCTGGGGCCTGGGATTGACTCGCACAGCAGCCCATCTCCGATGTACGGGTAGAAGGGTGTTGATGGCTTGTCTGGCCGTGGATCTGTAGTGCAGATGACCTGTCCGAAACGATCCACAATCTTGAACTGCGTAAGGCGGGCTTGTCCATGGGTTACCGGTCGAAAGAATAGGTCGTTTTCATCAGGTTGATTGCGATCCTGCAAAGTAGCGTATGATAATCCCTCGTGATCTATGCCGTAAGGCGTCACGTCCAGACCACCAGCTGTCTCCGTTGCATCATTCGAACCGCCCCGAAGACTGCCATAGAGGAGATTCAGTGAGTCTTGATCTATAAAGATCTCCTCCCCTGCCTGATAATTGGCAATCCTGGCCTTGATAATGGGATCCTCGGTTGAGTCAACCTTAACTAGTGTTTTGGGCGGCACAACATGTGAGCCTTGGTAGAGTGTCAGGAGATGATCGGTAAAGCCATCGAGTCGACCAAAAAGAAGACTGAGGTTGTTGAGAAACTGCTTCATCCAGTCTTGATCACTGTTCTGCTTGCTGCCGGTCCCAGCAACACTACCATACATCATCTCAGCGAGTCCCACGATGAACTTTTGCGCATTCGGCAGAAGGATTGAGCGGCCGGACATAGTGCGAGGACTCAACTTGTAGTCCGAGAGGGCCTTGTCGCGGCGAAGTTCATATCTAACAGTACCGTCGTCGCTGTGTACTAGCTGCCACATCTCGCGTGGGATGTGGACGTACTCTGCCTCCCACTCGACAAAGACTGGGAGCCAGGGCTGGCCATCCCAGGCAGCCCATGCTGGGTTTGTGATGAGCGGATTAGTAGGGGCAGCACCTGCTACAAGGTCGCGAGAAAAGGCCATCACGATGTTCTTCAGGCAGGCTTGCATCTCGACTGGAAGATTGCTGAGTCCTTTGGTGCTGAAGTATTGATCCCAAACATCTGGCATTCTGGCATCCGTGGTTGGAGCGGCCACCTTTGAAAAGGGGCTTGAGTCCAACCACTGCTTCAAGGAACTCGCATTCTTCGACAGCCAGCTGTCAAGGGTCTGGTCGTCAATCACACTGGGATCAGCATCCCAGCCGTCGGGCCAGCCAGAGCCCATGTCCCGGAGGACGAAGCCTGGGTCTGTGTGAGAGTAGTATTTAGGTGCTGCCACTCTCACAAAGGGGCCGTATGCTTTCTGGCTGCTCTCTATTTTGTTCAACAGAGTCTCGGCGTCCGAAATGAGTGAATTGACCATCTCCATGCGGCGCAGAAGGGTCTTGGCCATTGCAACTGCCCGTCTTCGTCTTTCTTTGCTCTGGGGGTCATCATCGTCATATAGACTACGGTGTTTCCACCACTCGCAAAAGGTAAGATGCCTAACATAGCGTTTGCGACGGAACAGAGCGTTGAGGTATGTCTGCACCTGGTTGAGTTGCCGCAGCGCAGCGATCTGCTCGGGCTTCATCAAACTTGACTGACCCGTAGGCGCAATTGGTTGACTAGGCTTAGTCTTCTCACTTTGATCTTTGGCCAGACGCCAGAGATATCCACCGTGCGCACTCTTGAAGTTGGTCGTGGCAATAGATGCTCGCTCAAGCTGCGAGTTTGATTCTTGCAGGGCGGCAGCGGCGGTTAACCCTCGAAGTACGTTCGCCATAGACGACTCTTGCTGATTCGAAGATCCGCCTAGCATGGCGGTACAGGCGTCGACGACGTCTTCGCCTATTGCCAGAGGTGTTTTGGACGCAAAGTTCTGGGCCATTTGCGTGGCGTTGACCAGGGTTGGGGATGCTGAACTTTGGTATTCAACTGAGTACAGAGAGCCCCAACATACTTGAACTGGCGCTGTCTGGTCTGTCGATGTGGTTTGGGGTGTCGTTGAAGGAATCTGGCTTGCCGTAGTGGTAGGCTGAGATGTAGCTGAGGCCACGGCCGTTGACGTTAGCCGGACTGCAGTTGCAATCGGTTGCACTGTAGCTGAGCTAGGCTGTCCCGGAACAGGCTGTGTGGCTGGTGAAACAGGCAAAAGACCACGGGCGTCTTTGGCTGAGAAACCGTAAACGACATACGAAACCGTAGCACTTTGAGTAGTCCCAGGCGCTTGCCCACCCCATGTAAGGTCATCATGAATCGTAAAAACACCAGCATTGTGAGGCATGTAGTCAGCAAAGAGGGGATCGCCTGTCCCGAGAACGGTCAAAGGACAGTGATAACCCTCCTGAGCAGCGGCCTTCTCGTCTTCTAGTCCGCCGAGGCCGGGATTCCAATTGTCAGGGAGACTCGAGACTCTTCCGAGAACTGTTCGTAGCTGCTCTTCTGCGGGATGATTGGGGTCCAGGAATGGCGACGTGGATGTCTCGAGATCATCCCCAGAGGAAAGAACATCTTCCAGCTTTTGGATCTTGTTGCTTTCCACAAGAAAGATCTCCAGGGCGGGAGCGGGTGTTGTCAAGGGCTGTACCTCTGCAACGTAGCGGAAGATTAACCATCGGTCAGGGACTGATTGGTACTGGTGGATTGTCAGCCTTTTCAGCCCTGCAAATGTAAAAAGAGCTGTAAATAATACTCACTTCAACTACTCCAGATCCTTGACGCTCTGTGGTTGAGCCATCCGCCACCTGCTGTGGTCCTCCCGCATCCGCTTGTCCAGATCTCAACGTTTTCGGCACGCACCAGTGCAAATAGACACCAAGTCTAGACTGGAGAAGTTCTCCGGTCTCAACATCAGCAATACGAGAGTTCTGCTGCCACGGATACGCATTGTCCAGGTCAGCACAGGGGATGCAGTCATGCCGAAGGTTGAAACGACCCGGAAGCAGCCTCCCATACTCTGGCTTGCTGCTGGGAACGAGAAAGTACGTGTCTGCTACGACGTACTGGTTGAGCACGTAGGCATCAACCTTCATGCCCACGCACTGGATTGGCCGACTCATCATGGTGCTGCTACTGTTGGTTTTCTTGCTCGAGATGCCCGATATTCAGGGATGTAGTAGGACTCGATGAGGTGCAGTTCAACGACAACCCTATGCCAAGTAATTCAAGCCTAACTAAATACGGCCCGTGCCGTACATTGTATACAGTGTAGAAGACTGTGGGGGCGGACTGGACTATTGGTATGCATTGCGCGCTATCGATTTCCGTTATGCAGGGCGGAGCGGCTGGGCCGGGCCGTCTCGAAGCTGTGGAATGGAGGCGGGGGTTGGTCTCATCGTCTTGGATAGTCCAGTCTTCGAAGATATCACCAGTGATGATGGTGACTTCTTCCAAAGCATGGCTCTCAACTCAACAATGAACCCCCTCAAAGATCTCAAGCCAGGGCAGGCACAGTTGCTGTCATACTTCAAACCAGGGCTTCTGCCAGGCCACTACACAGTCGACGTCTTGCAGCCTGTGACGAGCCCTTCAGCAGATGATACTGGCTGCACATTGCAGACGACAAAAACACTCCATGTCGAAGGACTGAACCCTTACCACCTACCCACGGGCTCACTGCACTCCTTCTACCCTGCGCAAGGCGAAACCGTCGGGTCGCGCATCCTCCCCCATCTTGTCCTGTCCGACCCCCATGTTCCTTGGGAATTGAACCCAGATCAAGACGATGTGAGCAACACGTCCCTGGGCGGGGCTCCCATACCATGGTTTGCACTCTTAGTCTTCACTGCCCACGAGCTCGACACTTTGCCACCAGCGAGTCCAGCACTTACGCCGTCTCCCACCTTGGCAGCGCAGCTAAGCAAGAAGCAGCTCCAGACATTCAAGACGGCCTCATCTAGTCCCAAAGTCCAAGTGCCATTGTCTGATGAAGAGCTCAGCAAGAACCCGGATGACATGCTCAGCGTTATTTTTGTCAACTCGGCAGCGTTCCGTGCATACTTTGCAACCCAAACTCTTGGCACGGAGGGGCACGAGCCTCAGGTTCAACCAGATATCTCACGTTTCTCGTATCTGAGCCATGTTCGAAGGACGCGGTCTACAAAGGCAAACCAGACATCAACCGACTCGTATTCCATCACCGTCTGTCACCGGTCTGTGCCTTTGGGTGGCACGGGTTCGACTACAGCTTATGTCCATCTAGTGTCGCTAAAGGGAGTTCGGAATAACCTGAGCTATCCCGTTGCGGGTTCATCCGACCTGACGGCTTTAGTCTCCCTCCTCTCGTGGACATTTTCGTGGATCCCCGATACCGAGGCTCAGATCGAGGATATGATTCAGAACCTATCTAAGAATGTGCGCCCTCTGACCAGGGAGTGTCCAGCCCTTCCAAGCAACCCGGACATGCAAAGTCAATGGGTGCAGAGGCGACTACAGGCTGGCTACACCTTTATCAAACACCACATGCCCAGTGGTGAAACGACCGCAGCCCTCTTCCGCGGTCCTCTCATACCACAGAGTTCCCCGCCAGATGAGATACAGAACGCAAGGGCTACGAATATCGGTCCAGGACTTGAGATCATCGATGCCACGACGGGCTTCATTGACATTTCGTACTCTGCTGCTTGGAACCTCGGCAGCTCTTTGGCTATCCAAAAGTCAGCATTCGCAGCCGCCTTATCTACTCTCCGAACCCGACTTCTCCTTATCTATAGACAACTTCAACCTCCGGTGGCAGCTGACCCTTTGGATGAGGCATCGCAGAAGCTGCCGGATTGGATCAAACAGCTTGGGCAGATCACAGAAGCCGTGGAGCAGACGACCAACACAGCCGCATCTGGCACTGGATCTCGGTGGAAGACAGCACGGGACAAGCTAGACTCATCCACTCCGCAAGTTGAGATTCCAGCTGTGAACCCTGAAGCTGGTCTCCACGCGGTCCGCGAGATGCTTGACGATGAGGTCACCAAGCTCATTGAGGAAAAAGCCCGGGTCGCGGGAAATCCGGAGGCACCATCTAAGGAGGGCATGTTTCTGCCCAAGATTATAGACTTTGTCTACAATGAGCTCCTGACCCTCCAAGCTGTTCCTCAGAACTACCTCTTCCTGGAGCCAGATATCCTTGACACAGAGGCCATATTCACTTTCTACCTTGACCCCCTCTGGCTTGACGCCCTCATCGACGGTGCTCTCAGCGTTGGAAACCAGAGTATCGTCAATGACGACGTATTCAAGAAGGAAATCAAGAGGGCCATCAACAGATACATCTCCCACTTTGAAAGCAAGCCCTGGACAGGTCGCATCCCCGTCTGGGGCACCGTCATCTGCAGCAAGCTCCTCCAATCCATCACCGACCCGCTCATCCGCACCAGCAGTGACGAAACAGCTCCAACGCCACAGCTACTGGCCACGACCAAACTCACAGATGAGGCGCTTCTCCTCCTCTTCAACTGCCGACCGGGGGACCTGACTGAAGGACTCACCATCAGCCAGCCGCCACACCAGCAGCGGTTCGCAGCGGGCACAACTCTGACAGCCACGTCCATCGAGATCGACTTCCCCCCCGTGCCGATGGACAATGCCGCAGATCCAAGTCACAAGTTCTCCATAACTCCCATCAAAGACGACACTAAATCGCAAATCCACATCTCGAATGCATTCAACTTTACGACGCGCTGCCTGTGGCCTGCCCGTGTTATGCAGCTCTACATGTCGGGAGCCACAGCTGCCAGCGCCGACCAAGACGGCGAGTTCCCCACGATGGGCTCGTCGTCTTTCATGTCTCTTGCACTGGGGGATAAGATCTTAGAGTTGACCATCAATCCTACCACTGCGCAGGTTGATTCTGGTCGTACTTCTCCCCTCCAGCCGTTCCAACTCCATGTTCCTGACACTACGACGGTTGCTTCTGCTGCCACCAGTAATCCCGTGGTTGAGAACATGATGGTGATGGGCGAGTTTCCCGCACCCCAGACTCTGCAGTTGAGCGGGGGTACAATGCAGCTGGGATACAAAGTTGGTCTCGTCACATCTGTCACTATCCGTGAATCTGATCAGCAAACAAAAGGTGTCCTCGACGTGCCTCTCCTCCGTGGCACATCGTCTAGCACTCTAGGCCCAGTGGAAACAACTTGTCGAGTGCTCAGCCAGTACAAACACACAGAAGGTGGCAGCGCTGCAGACCTACTCATCTCGATCAGGGCCAGAGAAGACGCATCAAACGACAAATCAGATCTCCTGCTTCAACGTGTCCGCATCGCGTTCCCACTAACTGCATTGATCGCCACAGACGCGCCCACCCAGCCATCAGTTACTCTTTTGGGCTCTGAAGCCGGCACCTGGAGTGCCGGTAGCGCCATTGTCCCAGTGTGGCCGCCCGAGGGCACTCAGCTAGCCAAAGACGTCGCAAGCAGCGGGCCAGCATTTGTCGTTGAGCTAATGGCGTGGTGCGCCACACTCGCAGCAAAAGCGGATGTCAGTTTCATGTTAAGCCGTGTTGTGTTGTCTAGTAATTACAAGAAGGATGTGCTGTTGGATGTTTTGGAGGAGTATGCTGTTGAGGATGCACAGAGGATTGAGGCTACCCTAGTGACGCAGACGTGGTCGGTTGAGGGCCTGGAATGATGTCTTAGAGGGTGTGGAGGCGGATATTGCCAATTTGTTTGAGTATGGGCTGGTAAAGAGACATCGATTTAGGCAAATGAACTGCCAATACTGAGTGAAGTGGTTGGAGTACGGACGAGATATGGCAGGTTATGCATGTTGATCAACTGAGACAGATGATGGTCTAGACCCCCAAGTTCTCCCCAAGGCTGGCTGAGCCAAAACATGTCGTGCTAGTTCCAAGACATGAGTAGAGCTAGTAGATAGTAGCTTACACTGTGAGGAAATCTAGAAGTGATCGTCCTCATGTCCAGAGATGGAATGCTAGAGTCCGTCCAACGTCAAGCAACACCTTAAACCGTACTGCCAATGCTCTCCTCTAGAATCCAGACCACTTTTCCATCCATAGCTCAACATACAGTCTCAGGAATCCTCAAGGTGTCAAAAATGAACGTACTGACGACAGACCTAAAGGGAGACCTCGGTGTCGATACCTTTCTTATCCCAGTGCCTGGAGGCGATTGCATGATTATCCTCCTCATTGACAACCCCCCCTCAAGACCCCGACGGCATTTGGAAAGTGACTCCGACTACCACAATGACCCAGCAGAGGTAAACGACCGGAAAAGTTGCGGCACCGTCCTTCGAGCGATCCTCGTCGACGGTGGCCATGATGCCATCGGCCCAGGATACAAAGGCCACACGGCAGCCCAAAACATCCAGGACACCATCACAGAGATCGAGCAAAAGTACCACATCGCCAACTATACCGCCGGGGACAACAAGCTCAAGTTCGACGCCTGGGTCATTACGCACTGGGACCGTGATCACTACTGTGGCGGGCTGTACCTTCTCTGGAGCCGTACCGACAGTACTGGGAAGTGCTCGTTGATCCGCTATGATGCAACTGGGATCAATTCTTTGACGACGCTGTATTGTCCGACTTGGGAGGACACTCCCATCAGCACAAAGAAGATTATCAGAGGCCACAAGTCAATGCTGGGCAGTGAGGCAGTCCAACATGACACAAAATGGTTCATTTACCTGCCTCCCAAAAGCACATCACCGAACAAGGTCCTCATGTACAACCTTGAAGAGTACCGGTTCATGGCCCGGTCAACAAACTTTGGAAACGTTGTATGCGGCAGTGACAGCCTCCTCGGCCTTGATATTTTTACCAATGCCCTGTTCTCGGGCACCAAGCCGCTGCCACCCACTAGCAAAAAGTACGGAGTGAACAGCAACCTGTACCACATCAACAGGATCTGCGGCAACTTCACACGACTCTACGGTCAGAAGAAAGTGAATCGGTACGGATTGGCTTTTGAGTATCCTCTCAGCGAAACAGCCAGATGGCCTATCCTACTCTGCGTAGGAGCCATGGGTAACGTGCTGGGCAGCGAGACGGAACCCATTGACGATGAGACCACTGGGGATAACTACGCCTCCATCATGATGTTGCTGGTGTGGCTGCCAATCTCGCCTGAACAGACGCCCAGTGTGTCTTTGTTTGCAGGCGGCGATGCGTACAAGGCTACCGAGGATCTCGTCATCAGGTTCCTGGAAGGTTTGCCGGTCCAGGTGTTGAAAGCAGGCCATCACGGAGCTCGCACTTCAACGTCGGCGGAGCTTCTCAAGCACCTGGCTCCAAACAAGTTCCTCATATCGGCAGGAAAAGAGTACGGGCACCCGAGTAAGTCCATCCAGTCTAGTCCTGCACTCGGTGGCGCCTGTACTAACTGCCTGCTTCCCAGGCTGGCAGATCGTGGCATTCCTGTCAGCCTACAGAAACGCGCAATATCGACTGGCGGGAGGCACCCAGACCGGATCGGAAAACAATAATCCATTTAAAAACCAGCCATTTCTCTACAAAAATTCACAAATCCCTTTCTGCCATACCACCCGTTTCCCGTACTACTTCTACATGGTCGGGGCCTCGTCCAAGGTTCCCTCAACGGTAGACCTCAACCTGAGCTCATATATCAAAACCCGTAGCAGCTACAACAGTCTCCTTGATCAAGTTAACGGATGTTATTTTAGTGTCAAAGATCGAATCGATGTCATAGTGCCGTTCTGGCTTGATTTCATCATCAATGTCAACCAGGAGGACAACATCTACTCCCAGCTCGCCAAGATGGATACTGCGAAGTGGATCGCCAACTTCATGTACGACAGCGTGACCGTTACCTTGGACAAATTCTTCTATCCCTTCCATTTAGCGGTCTCGGACGGGGGCATCAACGGGTACAAAGCCAAGGTTCACCTTGTCAGGGCTCTGATCGCGATCCTTCGTGAAAGGTTCAGCGAAATCTCACCTTATCCATCCGACTACGACAAAGCTGGGGCCGTACGCAAGGACCTCCGCCATATCATCATCTATTCTAGGTTTGATACTGTCCTTGATGGCCGAGTTGTGCCTGTTGGTGATGAGAAAAAGACAACCAAGTTTCAGTGCACTGCGCAGAAGAAAAAGACGAAGAAGAAACAGGTAACCACCTACCAAGTTTCCACTTCAAAACCCTACCGTGTACCTGCACCGAAAGCTTCAGAAGACAAGGAGGCTGGCAAGAATGGAACGAAGACAAAAACTCCCAAGACAAAGAAGACTAGCTATAAAAGGTCCAGGCGGGAATATGCCCCGAAAACTACGATCAACAAAAGGAAAACCGAAAGGGCAAAAGCCTCAATCAAAGCCAGAAGCTATCCGGAGATAACCCAAGAGGGCCTCGAGCTATATCAATGGCTTTCAGTGGTGCCTGGGTACCGCCCAGGCCCGCAGGATGAGGACGGGATGGTCCACGAGGAAGACCAGACTTCTGGTCCTAAAAACGCAATCGACACGATCTCCGAGCTGCAACTTGTGGACACTCTGAGGTACTACATCAGTTTTAACGCAGCATCTAAAGACCCCTTGAGAACCGTGACCTTCCTGCCCATCTCCGAGGACGGGCCTCAGTACCCTCCCTTACCCCTTTCCGTCTTGAACGATAACCCGTTCATGATGAACGCGGTGCATAATGATATGCCAAATCACGGCTCTCCCGATCCCCTGAGTGAGGGCGTCAGTCATCTGGATGCTCACGGTGGCGCAGCCATGATGTCGATGCTCGCTGTTTCCAACACCCCTGCCCCCACAACATCGAGTGCGATCATCCAGATTGCGGGCATCTCCTACAACCCTGAGTACCAGCAATACCTCACAACATCAGACGATGTCCTATTCTCCTCCTTCGTCCCGGGATCTGCGAGCAGCATTCTCTTCTCACCCTGGCCGGGCTATTGTCTGCACTTCGCCTCCCCCGTCAAAGCCTCCACGACCGGCACCTTTTCAGTCCTCTTGGCTGCCCAGGACCAGACTTTCGGTATGCTCGGCGCCTTACTCTTCAATAGTATTGAAGAAGGGAGTCCAGGTCGGGGTCGTATGTTGAGAAGACTCGATCTTGAGGCAACATTCCTACCGAATACATCAGTCAATGGCGCACCGCAAGCACAGGTTGATGAGATGACTGCCAAGCTCACAGTGGGCAGAAACAATCTTGTCTTCTCTAGCAAAGTTACCTGCATCAACACCCAGTTTGGGTTGGACAAAACCAATACTCTGGGTGGTCTTGAACTGCGTTCAGAAGAGGCCTTGCTAGCACTCGACCTATCTTCATCACAGACCAGCGCCCCTTTCACCATGGCCGATGTGTTTGCCCTGGCCGGGCTCACCCCAAACACATGGATCAGGTCTGTCCTTGGAATGGTACCGGTAACGCTCGCCAGCCTCGATCCTACAAACACGACGACGCCTTGTCGGAACGGGCTCTGGTTGTCTCCAACGAACAACCTGGATATGACTTTGCGACTGCAGTTTGAGCTGTCGGGTACAACCAAGCTGCCCAGTTTGTCGTCTGCTGCCAAGATTTCTCCAAAAGGACCATTCCTCGCCACGGCAAAACGTTCGGCGACGTACTCTCCTTCAGGTAACACCATGGATGTCTACCCAGAAGTCATTCTTCAGACAACTATGGTTGTTGGCTCCACGGAAACGGGGTCTCAGATAGCTGGATCGACTCAGGTACAGGATGCTTTCAATGCCTACATCACGATCCTCGAAACTTCAGTTGAGCTCAGCGTCGTTCGCAACGACGATATCGGCTCGCTGGAAGATCTGTTTGATTGGATTGCCACTACCTTTGTAGTCGACGGCTTTAAGGAAATCTTAGATCCAGTGCAGACACATCTCAGTACCTTGAGCAAGACCGGAACCTCTGATACAGCCCAGAGCAGCTCGGACTCTAGCTTCCACTGGAGATCTTTTACGATCGAGTTTGACGGCAAGTCTGTTCTTGAGATAAGCATTTGTTTGGAAATTGGAATGCAGGTTGGCGTTCCGACTGGCCAGACCGCAGGCTTCTCTCTTGACTTTACGTGGCAGCCTTCGAGGTGGTTCGTTTCCGGAACCTTCATGCCAGGTGGAGGAAACTTCACTCTTGGAGATGACCAGTATCTTGATCCAACGTGGGAGTTGAGCGACTGGGCGCCTCCGATGGATATGAATCGAGCGCAGAGCATGTCCATCTTGTACCTGGATCCCACGGGAATGCTCAAGGAGAGCACAGTGCCATCATATATCCCCACTGAAATCACGGTTGCAACACTCTCTGTGTCCCCTGGAGGTGTGCGTTTCAGCGCCTTGATCAAGTCTGAAGATTCAGTGACGTCCCCTTCTTCTCCAGGATCCGATGTTCCCATGGTTCCAATGGCTGAGGTATCCCTGTTCATCGATGCAACCTACAACACACTGAGCACCGGGCCAAAGTTCAGCTTCATCATCTCCGGGACCATATATCTCCCGATCCCTGCCCAAGCCCAGAACACGGACACCGATGTCGCACAGCCGATGCTGAACATGACCATCAGCTATGCGGGCTCATGGGATTTTAGTGCCACGGCGGCGAATATCTGGATGGGATCTCTAGAGTCTCTGTTTGACAGTGGCGAATGGACAGATGTCAATGATTTCCTAGGTCACATCGTCCTAGACACATTGACGCTTCGATACGAGTTCAAAGGGTCGACTGCCTCATCCCTGGCTCTGAATGCCGTGGTGGTATACGAAGGATACAGCTTCAGCCTCGAGTATACCCGCAATGCGTCTGACAAAGGCGCGGGGTGGACACTTACCATGGACTTGACGGACCAGGCCTCGAAGGGGGCCTCTAAAGAACCGACAATGGGCTCGGTGCTACAGTGGCTCTTAGGCGACTCGATCGTGGATGACCTCCCAGATTTCATTACTGCGGCTTCTGTCAACTTGAACAAGAGTGGCTTTGCCATGTCGTTGACCAAGAGCACCGATAAGGATTCATCAACCTTCATTTTGTCTGCATCCTTTTCTCTCGGATCACTGGATGTTCAGTTTGCCAAGATGCGGACTCGGCCGTTGAGTGCTAAGAAGGCCGATCCGGAAGATGACTCTGAAGACACGAGTTCGGTGCAGGCTGTGCAACCTGGTACACAGCAAGACGACACGCAGCAAACTAGCCCGGGGGATGGTAATCCACAGCAAGGAGACCCAGAGCAAAGTGACTCTAGCCAAGCCGATAATCCACCCGCAAAGACGATTCTTCGCATATCAGTGAATAGTCTCCCGCGTCCACCCCCATTACCCCTCGTTGGGCAGATGGATCAGCCGTTCTCAGTCGATTTCCGTTGGCTTGGTGCAGATTCATCGAGTGACGACATCAATACCTTGAATACCTCGGATGGCTTCAAGAACAATCCTCTTCCGTTAGAGAATGACAACAAACAAGGAGTTGCCTATGCGAAGGGGGTGTCATTCATGCTTCTTGCGGATGGGAAACCGATCATATCGTCCAAGCCCAAAGACCTGGCCGCAAAGCCAAACGAGGAAGCGGGAACTACCAACACTGATGCTGGTCAGGAATCCACGACTGAAAAGCCCAGCCCAGTCCAGTCCAGCCCTGCCACTGCCACTGCCACTCCAGCAGAATCAAACACAGAACCATCCAGTGCAAATCTCCCCAGCCCGAGCAAGTCGAGTGTGGAACCTACCAGCGCGGGACAACCCAGTACACAGGAATCTAGTCCAGAAGAGTCTGGCCGTGAAGAACCGACCAAGATGAAACCCTACGAAAAGAGAGTCAATGGACTCTCAATCTCAAACATAGGGCTGGACTACAACACCGCAGACCAGAGTATCGAAATCAGCCTTGATGCGCAAGCAAAACTAGGCCCTCTAAACGGCTCCCTAGTCAACTTTGCCATGACAGTCAAGCTCCCCCGTGCCACTCAGAGCAAGGGCCTCAATCTCAGTGATTGGGACAGCCTCGAGGTCGGCCTTAGCTTAGACGGTCTATCCCTGGGCATGACTGGAGACAGCCTCAGTGTGGCCGGATTCTTGCAACGCATCGACAGTGCTTCAGCGCAGGGCTTCCAAGGTGGACTCGAGGTGACATTCAACCCCTATGCCTTCACAGGGTTTGGGTCCTACGCGGACGTTGTGGACAGGCAGGGCAACAAGTTCATATCGCTCATGGTCTACGCCATGATGCAGGGCCCCATCCTCAAGACGCCCTTGGTCGAGATCCGTGGCATCAGTGGCGGCTTCGGCCTCGGATCCCAACTCAGCCTGCCGCCTGTGACGAACATTGATAGCTTTCCTCTTCTCATGAGTGCCTCTCCCAACGCCATGGAGATGTTTGCTGAACTGCAGGGGACTAGCGGTGGGCAGCAATACATCACCGAGGTCAACGGTGCCATGTGGTTTGCCGTTGGTGTATTGGGGACAGCCTGCGAGACGGTCGATGTCTCGGCTATCCTAACGCTTGCTCTTAGCCCTCAGGTCGATGAAATAGCCGTTCTCGGCACGGCAGCTACAAGCTTTCCAAGAGGCCAGCCGCCTGACAAGGTCCTGGCCTTTATTGAAGTCGACTTCTCAGCTAGCGCAGACATGACCCATGGTTCGCTCTTTGTCCAAGGATCCATATCACCCACGTCTTTCCTTCTCAACAGCGACTGTCGACCTACAGGAGAATTCGTCGTGGCTTCGTGGTTCAACCCAAGTCCCGAGTCCGGAGATTGGTGCGTCAGCTTCGGAGGCTGGCATCCGGCCTTCATCCCCCCAGCATACTATCCGGCGCCTCCAGCCCGGCTCGGCATAGCATGGCGCTACAGCAGTGATCTCTCCATCACGGGTGAGGCCTACGCGGCTGTGACGCCTGATGCACTGATGGGCGGTACGGCGCTCAACGCCCTCTTCAGCGTAGGACCCGTGGGAGCAAGCTTCGACTTCCGCGCGGACTTCATCCTATACATGCACCCCTTGCACTATGAAGCGCTTGTACACGTCTCTGCTAGTGTTTGGTACGAGATCAGCATCTGGTTCATCCACAAGAAGCTAAGCATCAGCCTTGGCGCGGATCTGTACATCAGCGGACCGCCGTTTGCGGGATATGTGAGCTTTGATGTCTGCGTGACGACCATCAAAGTCAGATTCGGCGATCAGAACGATTCTAAAGTCTCGCCTCTGACGCTCAAGAAGTTTATTGAGGTGTGTATGAAAAAGGGGGACGTTGCTGGTCAGGATGAGCCTGAGACGGATCACATCCTTTCACTCGAAGCAGGGGGTATCCCGCCCACTGCGGTGGCTAGTGAGCCACAGAAGCCGTCGACGACATGGAAAGTTCGGGGATCAACACTCGTCTTTAGTGTCGTGTCTCGTGTGCCCGCCTCAGAAGTTGAAGTGACTGGTTCAGCAATGCCAGCTTGGAACATTGAGGGAACCATCTTGTCGCAACCAATGCAACTTGGTGCGACTTCTCCTGGTCTAAAAGCGCCACTCACCGTCACTGTGACTCCCTTCAAGCCAAATCCAAATAGCCCAGCTGATCCAGAAGTCTCATCAGCCCCAGTGCAAGGGTTCCGCTTCCAGACAATGCAGGAAAACGTCCCAGCATCGCTCTGGGGTGCATATGACCCCA